>VYXC01011669.1:354772-381768 GCA_013397175.1 Platysteira castanea | reverse complement strand
AAAAAAGGAAGAAGAAGAAGAAAAAAACCCTAAAGAAACTTTACAAAAGCCTGACTTCTTAAATTGAGCTCCGAAATGTGAGTAAATCTTCAGCTCCGAAATCATCATAGAAGTACAAAAGCCAGAATTCATGAGGGAACTTCAGGGCACAGAAAATCAGATGTAACATGAAATGTCAAGGGTGAAACAAAAGCAGTTATTACTCTGGCTTCTCACAGTTATAACTGTGAGTGCATGCATTTTAAACTCCAGGCTCCATTACATTGTAATCCTACTCATATACCCCTGACACTATGGAGCTGTGCTATTAATGATGTTGCACTTTCTCAAGTCAGACCTAAACTTTTCCGTTTTGGAAAAATAAAGTAATAATTAAAATCTATGCTCTTCATGTGTTTGTGCCAAATACAGGCAGTGGTACCTAGAGGGAAAAAAAGATTCCTTCTTCTGCTCAATGTGCCTTAATAGGATAACTAGGATCAACATTCCCTAACATTTTATGCCAGTTTGAGAATTTACTTTTTTCTTTCCAATAGTCAAGCCAATAAGAAATTAGTTCTGAAGATACAAAGATGAAGGAAAAATTCACTGGAACAAGGAACCGGAGTTGCAGTTAGAACCTCATAGCAGCGAAACAGCAGACAACAATTAGCGGATACTATGCTGTCCATTTGCGGTACCTATGTTACCTAAAAGGAGAAAGGGACATACTGTGAGTGCAAATTGATTGTCCAAGGACACAAAAGCAAAAGGTTTGAGATAAGAGTTTGGAGAATTTCTGTTGAGACCTCTACTTCATTTACTACCCCATTCTGCCATCACTATACACCTCTTAAATTGCAAAGTAGCTTACTTCCTTACCATAGACCCCACCATGTTACAATAAGAACACTATGATTACAAAAAATTCAAAGAACCAAATTCAAGTGGGTGATTTGACTGCGTGCATTGTTGCACCAGCTTGTCTCAGTAGCATTTTTTACAGTTGTTGAGAAGTCAAAGAACCTTGATGCATTGACCGGCTGTGTGACAGATCCCAGAGGTCATGATCAGCAGCACAGTGTCTAGTTGGAGACTTGTCATTAGTGGTGTCCTCCAGTATCGTATGGGCCCAGCTGTTTAACTTGTTCATCTGTAACTTGGATGAAGGGGCAGATGCCTCCTCAGTGAGTTCACTGATGACACAAAGCTGGGAGGAGTGGCCAATAGCCAAGGGGGCTGTGCAGACCTTCAGAAGGGCCTCAGCAGGGTGGAGAGATGGGTAGAGAAGAACTGTCTGAAGTTCAGCAAAGGCAAATGCAGGGTTCTGCACCTGGGGAAGGACAACCCTGGGCACCACAACAGGCTGGGGGCTGATCTGCTGGGGAGCAGCTCTGTGGGGAAAGACCTCAGGGCCCTGGTGGACAACAAGCTGTCCATGAGCCAGCAGTGTGTCCTTGTGGCCAAGAAGGCCCACAGTGTCCTAGAGGGCATTAGGAAAAGCATTGCCAGGAGGTTGAGGGAGGTGATCCTGCCCCTCTACTCAGTCCTGGTGCGGTGCATCTGGAATGCTGTGCCCAGTTCTGGACTCCTCAGAACAAGCAAGACATAGAGCTCCTGGAGCAGTTCCAAAGGAGGGGGAGAAAGAAGAATAGGGGATGGGGGCATCTCCCTTATGATGAATCTCTGAGGGTGTTGAGCCTGTTCAGCCTCAAGAAGTATAAAAAATGCCTTAAAAATTATCTAAAGCAGGGCATGTCAAGAGCCAAGCTCTTTTTGGTGGTGCTGAGCAATAGGACAAAAAGCAATTGGCAGAACCTGATGCACAGGAAGTTCCACCTGAACATGAGGAAGAACTTTTTTACTGTGCAGATGACAGTGCACTGGAACAGACTGACAGAAAGGTTATGGAATATTCCTCACTGGGAATATTCAAGAACCATCTGGATGCAATCCTGTGGAATGTGCTGTAGGATGACCCTGATTGAGCAGGAAGATGACTCACAGTGGTCTCTTCCAGCCTGACCCATTCTGTGTTTCTGTGAACCCAAGATCAAAAGATTTTGCAATCTGTACAGCTATAAAAGCACATTCAAATTCCATTTTGTTCTGTTGCATACAGCCTGTTTTGTTCCCTAGGTACTGTATTTACAGGGCAGATAATGTTTACACAATCCAGACTTTTTAGAAGGAAATTATCACTGTAAGAATATGGTTGTGATATGAAACTCATAATCTTATATCCATGATGAGTGTCTAGTGTACTTAAACAACCATCAGAATTGTCCTGTATGGCTATTTAGAGGTTCATGGGAGAAGCAGTTTGAATTGTTAGAAAATTCAGATGAAACAGAATGAATCTGTAATCCACATTGGAACTATAAAGTGACAGTGACTTAAAAGGAAAAAAATATATATACTTGGCTCCAGTTTTTCTTCCCACTTTTTTTTTTGAATAATCATGTGGCAGGACTTCTATACCCTAATCCGTTTACAGAAATATTGAGTATGCATTACACATCAAAATAAATAATTTCCCCATATCCTTGTACTCCAAAATATGCAGTTAATTAAACTAATTTGTCAGTTTTTGTAATTTGGAAACTTTTACTGTCATCCTCTCCAATCACTACTTATTTAAATTTCATCCTTGGCTAGTTTCATGATAATGTTTATCTGCTCCAGAGGGTTGGAAATGAGAGTAATACACTGCCATACCATTTAATTTCTTTCTTAAAGCTGGAAAAAGCAAAGCATCAACTGGCCAGTTAGATAACACAATGTCCCATGTAGGTTATTTGCTTATGATAGCTGAAGGCTAATTTAATTCCTGAGCTGCTTGTTTAATGGTTCTGAGTGGGCTTCCCTACAGTTAAAAATGAACTGTACATAAAGTTTCTATAAAAATTGAATGAAAATTTCTCACATCAGAGCAGGTTATATATTACTGCAACGCACATTTAACATATTTCATTATCTGAATGGAATAGTAATTCTCTACTATTTGTATACAATTTTTTAATGGCATTTATCTTGTAGAATAAAGACAGGGAAAAGGGAATATCAAAACCATACTTTTTTTCCCTGGATGTCTTGCTTGAGCTTTATTTCTGACTTCTATTTTAACTGCTTCTGAAAAGTCTAGCAAAGAATTCATACAGGTTATCTAGGTCAAATAAAGAATTTTTTTACATCTACTTTCATGCTCAGTGTGCTTTATAAACATTTAGTTAATTCCAAAACCCTTTTGTCAGATGCATAGTGTGTGCTGCTGATTTTGCCACCCTAGGAAATTGAAGGCTCATATGCAAAAGAGTATTTTAAATGCTCTTTCTGCTAATAAGAAAGTTCCAAACACCCAGATCTGTGAAAATCCAATGGGGCATTTTTCTGCAGACAAGTAGAGATGTTTGCATGTATCCTGTCTCTCCCTTGGGGAGCACGCTATAGAACACTATACAAGGTAAAACAAGTCCATGTCCCAGCACTCTATCATCATTCTGCTTCTTTTGGTATGTTCCCTACTGTGTACCAACTATATCTTGAATCAGATGGAACCATTAAGATGTCATTCCTGCCTCTTGACTGAATCTAGCTTTGAACCAACTTTGCTACCAACAGCAGAGGTATGTGCCAAGCATTTCCAGTTGCCTTAGCTTGTGCTCTTACTTACACTGCCTGACCAGCACAGCTAAGAAGACTAAGCTCAAAAGAAAGAGATAGCAAAAAAGGTACCATAGCATATGTTGGGGGTTAGGTTTTCTTTTTTTTCTTTAGGTGATACTCTTCCCATTTGTTGTCATAGAGATGGTGAACGGATGTCTGTTTAAAAGACAAAAGATGTAGCCAGGGCCTTTGGAATACTATTGAAACCATCCTGGGAGGGGAGGAGAAGTGGTACGGTGTTTGCAGTTTCTTAGCTGGGAGTGGGTCAGTCTTTGCACAGTTGGGAGAGTGCTCAGCTTTGGGTTTTAGGTGCAGGACTTCTCTGCCCAGGGGACTTGCTACTACAGCTAAGCCTTCCTTGCCGTTTCTCCTTCCTATCTGTGGGCCGCTGCTTACAGAAGCAGTCATTGGACTGGGACATTTTGACATCCGCCCTTACTGGAGAGAGACCCTCACTCTCTCCCTGGGTGCCTCAGGGGAAACCTGGCCCTCACCTCCTTCTTCTCTCTGGAGGAATCATCTCCCAGCTGCTTACTTGGCTGCTGCTGCCATCACCAGAACACCACGCAGGATACAGGACAGCCAGGAGAAACCTGAAACACACATCCCCTCCACCTTCTCTCTATCCCCGGGGCTGCCATTACCCCCTGGGCCAGCTCAGAGCTCTGGAGCCACCTGAGCCAGCAGCGCCCCTGCAGCCTTGGGGGAGGCACTGCAGCCTGACCGCCTCACCACAAGCCCTCACTGCCCACTGCTGGTTATGTTCATAACTACACCAAGGGGGAAAGCACCTGACAGGTGGGAAAAGGCTGTTATTGGACTTCTCCTTTTTGTTTGTGTTGTTGCTGTTGTTGTTTGTCTGTCTTGGTTTTTATATATATATGTATATTAGTATATGTTTGTGTGTGTGTATATACATATACATAAGTCAAGAACTGTTACTCTTTTTCCCATATCTTTGCATGAAACCCACATAATTTCAAAGTTATAATAATTTGGAGGGAGGGTGTCATTGTCTCCATTCTTGGAAGGTTCTCGCCTTCCTTGACGGACACCTGACTTTTAAACCAGGATAAGAATATAGCACACATGCAGCAAAAAACTCTGCAGGGCAGGAAACTGGAAAGACAGTGAAATATGAAGAATTTCACAGACCTAATAGCAGTAGCTACTGATCAATACTAATTCGGCCATAGAATAGGAAAATCTGCATTTCCTAGTCTCTGATAGCAGAAGTATGGTTGGGGGGGTTTTTTGCCTTGTATGCAGGGGCTTTAAGTCATTGCTGTCCCTTTGCCTGTAAGAACCTTTATCTGACTTTTTGTATCCTTCTCCTCTTTTTCTCTTGAAAAGTTGGACTGGGATGTTGAAATGCCAAAGCAAAACTACAGTTTGAGTATTTGACCTACTTCATCTCCTGGTATTCACCTGAGGATTTCAGTCTTAACCTTGTTTCCACTCAGCAATTATATGGCAATAAGCAACAGCAAGCACCATTTTAATAAGAGGCATTTTGCCTTATTTTCACAGAAAGCACTTTTCCTTACACTTAAATCTCTGTTGCAATGATGTTTTTCTTCTCAAGATTTGTGTGGGCACCCTTGTAGCCAGCCTTATGGAATTCCTTTGCTACTATCCTAGTATATACTAGCATAGTTGTATTTTGTATGTGTTTTTCACTTTTCCAAGTATCATCTCTCTATTTGAATGCAGATGGGCATCCAGGACTTATTGCTGACATCATGTAGTAGGGAGCTCTCAAAGGGTCCTTATAGTATTGTGATTCTGATGAAGTAACTCAGTCATTAACAGTTGACTGAGGATGGATGGGATGGAGCTGATCTCCTTCACGGGATTTGCATGCTGCTGTGTTTTGGATTGGTGAATAAACCAGTACTGGTAACACACTAGTACGTTCTCTGCTGCTGAGCGGTGTTTGCACAGCACTGAGCTTTTCTCTTTTTTCCATCCTCTCTCCTCCAATGAGTAGGCAAGAGGATGGGAGGGGAAACAGCCAGCAGACCTGACTCAAATTAAGCTAAAGGACATTCTGTACCATATGACATCATGGTCAGCAATAAAACCTGGAGGAAAGGAGGAGGAACTATGTACGCTCATGGTTGCGGCATTCGCTTTCCTAAGCAACCATCACAGCACCCTGAGGCCTTGCTTTTCAGGCTAACCTCCCTGCCAATGAGAAGAAAAAATTTTAGTTTTGCTTTGTTGCATGCTTAGCTTTCCTTAACCCATTAAAGTGACTTTCTCACAAACTACAATCCTTCTTGGTTTTGCTTTTTCTATTTTCTCTTCTTTCCACCAGAATGGCAGAAATGTCTGTGTTGTTCTTACCCACTGTACAGGGACAAGCCATTACAAGAGTAGGAATCTTCCAGGTGGCTGTAAAAAGTGTCATATTAATTGGCAAATTGTGTCTTACATTACTATTTTGCCAGTGAGATCTGTAATATTTTATAATATATTAACTTTTGACAAACAGCCTTTCATGGTGTTCCTTTCAGACTGACCTGTCTCACAGCCACAGCCGAGAGTTCAGAGACAGCAGCCAAGAGAAAGAAGATATTGCTTACTTTACTTCCAACATTACACCGCAGTTTTCAGTGCAAACACATGACCTTACCACTCTGCAACAGTAAGTAGCTATCAAATGATAACGGTTAAGTCAGTGATTTCGTCATGAAAATCCTAAGTTTCTTAACTTCATACTTTGATCTTCAAAATTCCTGAAATTATTGTTGGAAACTGGCAGAAACTTGGTATTGACCAAGTAAAACCTTAATATTTGGCCTCTCCTAGGGTAAGAATTTGACTGGCTGTCGTAAAAAAAAAAGTAGCAAAATATTGAGTTCATCATCAATTATGAAATGAATGTGCCAGCTAATGAAGTCAGTTACATGGCTATCAGATAGTTCTAGATCCTCCTGAAGATTTTGATACCATGAAACAGGGAAAGGTATGAGACTTTTCTTCTTTTATGCAGATGTGCATACATTATGTCTCTCTGGTATACTAACTTTTTCCAGTAAGTTCATCCTAACCTAAAAAATATGAATTGTACACAGTTTCATAATTCTGTGTTTTAAATATCAAATCCCACTTTACTAAGGAGTCATCTAAATAACAGCACAGGATTTGTTTCCACTCAGAGTAAATAGAATAGGGACTTAAAAAGAGTAAAATTTAAATTAGCAGTTAACAACAATACAATATTTTTTTTTCTTCTTAGCTTATCACAAGCTCAAAAGCTCTCTATTTTCTTCACTTTATAGAGAAAATTTATGCATCTGTAATTTGAGTAAACTATCATCTAATTAAATAATTTAGATTGAATATGCTAATGCAAAGGATCATAAAAAAAGAATAATTACAAAGGGACTTCAAGAGGATAATTGCAAATGAAGAATGTTGGATCCAAATAAAATTCTTATGTTCTTTAATTACTGAAAACCCATCTAAACAAAGAATTGAGAATATCTTACTTAGGCATTGTGCACAATGAATGTCTCTTCAGACCCTTGAAAAATATTAATATGATCATGTATTTGTTAGATATCAGCTAACAATTTTCAAAGCGTGTGAGATCTAGGGGAAAAAAAAAAAGGAAATATTCATCAATGCCCCGGTTCAACAGGTCTGTGGGCAGTCTCAATACTCTGTCTCATCCCAACAGTAAGGCAGCTCATGCCTTCATCATATCCCTGAAGGTGTCAGAGAGGGAGTTCCACTTACCCAAAGAGGCTTCACACTAGCAACAAGATTCAAGCTGCTTTGGAAGAAGAAACAAAACCAAAAAAACTTCAGCAAACAGATGCAGACATGCATGCACAGAGTACTGCACTGCAAACAGGCATAACAGCAGGCTCTGTGCCTCATATCCCCTTTTCTACAATTAGTGAGTTTAAGTAGCTCTTGCGTTTTTCCTCAAATATCTGCTTTCTCATGCAGTGAACTGTTTGCAGTGCTGGTACATGGAAAGACTGTTGCTTGTTCTTCCTTTATACTAAAAAAACAAGATTTTGGGGAGCTTCCACAGGTTAGTTGCACATTTTAAAATATTTTCACAGTCCAACTTATCTGTATCAATAGGAGGTCTTCAGAATCTTATCATTCAGCCTTTGGTCAAGAGACAAAGGTTTGCAAGGTTATGCTGTTTATTCATACTAGTAAGGTGTGCCTCTTACCAGTAGTTATTTCAGTATCTATATTTTCTGTATGGCACCCTTATAATAGCCTCAGATTCCATTTACATAAGCAGTCCCTGCAAATTTTACTTACAATGCCAAAACAAGTAGTAGATATGGGGAGAAGATGCAGATCCTAACCAAACCAACTCCTTAAATTGTATGTGCCTTTTATAAAATGACACAAGTATTTAAGAAGCATTCAACTATTAGAAGCATTCAGTTTCATCTTTGGAAGATGAGAAAGCACTTACATAATTTCTACAAGAACTATATGTCCAAAGGAAAAAGTACAGAAGAAACATTCAAGCTTCAGTTGTATATATTTATTAGACAGAAAGCATTCATTAGATGAAAAGTAAAAAATACATAAAACCTTACCTTTTTATTTCTTTAAACTCATTTGGATCATCCAGAAGCACAGCTGAACTACAGGTATATTTCTGAGCAATTTCAGCATAAAAGAAACACAGTATTCTGGAAAAAAAGCAAAACTGGAAAACATCTGTCCATCACACCATCAGAATATTCAGCCAAATAAACAGAGATTACAAATCACCCGGGTTGAAGACAACAAGATGTGAAAGAGTCTACACACAGATAATCTTAGACTGTAAAAGAAAGCGAAAATCATCTTGAAAAGCTAAAAATGTGAATACAAGAGTCTATTTTCTACACTGACATGATTTGAGGATATAAAGAATTAAGCCTTTCTTGATAGACAGAAACTAAAATAACTGTGTATGTAAATAGGAGAATTTTGCATAATTGTGCAAGGTCTATTACAGTCCCAGGGAAAAGATATTGATTGAACCCAGTTTGGGTTTATAATTTCTTTTGGTGTTTCCTTACATACGTATTATTTCCAATTAATGTGTTTAAGGTGTAGAGCTGGTTGTAGTTTCTGAAAGAACACTACTGAAAGCTGGTAAGATTTGTGCAGCCATAAGGGAAACCCTCAGAGAAATAATGGCTCTGAGTTGACTACTAAGTAGAGAATTCAGTCTGCTGAATCTGGCCTTTATGGGACAAGCCCTTTGTATTGCTGTTGAAATAATTTAGTGGAGACAGACTGAGTAGATTTCTAGGCTTCTCTAGAAGTATTTAAGTAAGAAAATACAATGCACAGATGCAATAAATATCTGAATTTCCTGGTCTTGGACCAGAAAGAGAAGTATACGTTGCACAAAATATTGTACTTGTGAAAAACAAGAGATGAGAATTTATGTAAATTTTGGTATGTGTGTACACAGCAACAAACACACTGCAGCTGGGCTGCATTCCTGAAAATGAGGCATAAATTTAGGGAAAACATTAGAAATCTGCAAACCCACCCATAGCCTAACTGTGGCAGGATATGTCTACCCCCTCTCTCTACCACAGATAGTTGGTGCATGTGCAAGAGATAATTCAGGCGGGTCACAGGCCCAGCATGGGGAATCTCTGGCACCAAAAGGGCTCAGGCCCCCACTAAGAATCAACATCTTAGTCTGGAAAGCAAATGTGGGAAGAGGTGAAAAAATGTTCTTGACCAAAAGACATAAGAACATGTCTATAAAAGCCCACACAGTTATGACAGTGGCAGAAGTCTCTTACACACTCCGTGGAGATGTGTGAGAAGATTTCTTCCTGGAGCTGGACGCAACTCAGGTCCCTTTCCTGGGTATTTGAGAGAGGGGATGTCTCAATGTGTACGCCATCAAGACTGGATGGTAAGAAGCACTGAATCCTAAGTTATGCTATTTCTTAGCTAGCTGTAAATTTAATGGTACCGTTAACTCCTCATGTAATACTAGTATATCCCTTTTTGTCTTATCCCTGTGTAGTAATAGTCTGTTTTAAGTCTTATGTCCATTACTTTTGTGTCTATTAAAAAATACTTCATTTTATAATAGACCAAATCAACCATTATCAAAGAACTTCCAAATGGTAGTGGATTTTGGGGTGCTGGCCACCTCAATAACGTGACTGCCTGCTGCCAGAGGCCTGGGCAACAGACAGGAACTGATTTAAACCCACATCATCCATTCATAACACTAACTGCAGAAAAAGAAGGTAGAAAAAATAGGAAATTAGTTTCACAGTTATTTCTCACATTTCATAACTTGTAGGCACTGAGATAAAAGAGCAAATGAACCTACCACCTATGATTGAGGAGAGGGCCTGCAAATTAAGCAAAAAAAAAAAATCGCTACCTTAAAATTCTCTGGTTCTATTTAAACTTATTTACCTCATTTTGATAGTGATTAGATACAACACTTCCCCCTACAGAGATTATTTTTGCCCTTAATAAATGCAGGATTATTGAAAATTGAGCCAATCTCTAAGACAGTTGTGCTGTGATATGATCCTGTATGAGCTGGTGAACAAAGGCTCAGGGTGACTCAGATGTACCTTCATTGATGGCACCGTACTGTTTTCACCTGCCCGATTACCTAGCACTCAAGGGGGAAGAACTGCATCTCTCTAATTGGTAGAATTTATGACAACTTTTTTTCCCTTTGAGGGAAGTTGCCCTCTGAGACATTGACTGAAGCAACTCTTTAGATACAGTAACAGCACAACCCAATACAGCCATGTCTCATTCTAATTTTGCAAACCGTATATACAGTATCTGTTCTTAATAGAATAAACAAATCTTTCTATGAGTTTCAATAACTTACTGAAAAAGTATATTCAGACTTTGGGAGATTGTTGGTAATATTGCTACCAACCTGTTCTGTATCCCTGCAAATATCTACCTCAAGATTTTAGCTTGCCCCTGCTGCCACAGCTATTCCTACAAAGTTCTGTTAACACTTTTTGAACTAGATTTTCTGCTGTGGTTTTCATAGGACATTCCACAGAAGCTCTCTCTGAAATATCAGGTGAAGTATGAATGTCCTCTCCAGAAAACTCAGGAGATACTCAGTGCTGCAATTACCAGGATGAGAAGCACAAAGTCTAGTTAAATTACGATCTCTTTGAACCCAATGTCTTCTGCCAAAGTTCAGCCAGATCGCTGACACATAAACAAACTATAACATTAAGGTGATTATCTGAGACATGAACCAACAGACCACAGCTGCATAAAGAACAAGTACTGACAGATGTAGTGCTTCAGTTGACTGAAACAGACAATTTTTTTGGAGCTTCATACAAGCAGATTGTTAAACAGGATTTTTTCAGCCTATTTTGGGAGCAAAGAAATTAGAATCTGAGGAGAGATGACTCTCTACAGCCTAGCCCAAGTCCATTCATTACCAACAAAGGTTACCTACCATGCTGCAAAGTAGCTCCTGACTTCTGAAAGCACGAACATGATTCTCATAATATGCAGTGGTTATGATTCTCAAGAAAACTTAGGTATCTAATTCCTTTAAAATGAAGAAACTTTATAGCTTTTGTATTACTGGTATGGCTAACAATTACTTAATTCACCACAATTAGATAGGTGTTTCCACCCAGCCAAGCCTCACCTGAAATCATATAGGTGTTAACCTGAATTCTGAAGGAAAAAAAGTAGGATTCCATGGATAGGAAAAAGGTGATGCAAACACAGCAACAAAATCCTACCCTTCAAGAAATCTAGATGAGATAAAATTACACTGATTCTAAATATATACTTTTATATATATAAAATTACACTATATTCACTTTAGCGTAGACAGTATATTGCCTACCAGCAGCACTCTGTGTATCAATTTCTGGGCAGAGACTCTGCTTCTGCATTTCACCTGCACATTCCCTTCCCCATAAAGAACCTTTTCAAAACCAGAAAAAACATAAATTAAGTGATTCAGAATACATTCCACTGTCCTGGAAAATAAAATTTAGTATAATGAAAGATCAAATTTGGGTCTTAAATCAACTTGTTTTGTAAAAAAGGATATGCAATATTTAGGTAGTTTTCTTTTAAAACAATGTGGTAAATTAAAATTGTTGACTGCTTTGCTGAATAACAATTTTTTAAATACTTTTAACTATTTTAGGGAATATTGAAATTATTTATATACTTTGACAATGCTTGCTCCACAACATTTGTTCCTATTACTTTACTTTATTGTCTATAGACTTACAGTGGACAATGTGTTATTTTTCTGTCTTTGGATTTGCTGAAATTCCAGTGGAAGGACACCAAAGTTATCTAAGATAACATAATTAGACTGTGAGTCTGTGGCGTGCCAAAATCACAGGCATTTTGTATTTGAAGGTGTTTTATTAGTAGCACCTGAATTCAAATTACCATGAGTTCCACAAAACATAATTACATTATACCTAACTATAAATTGTTGAACCAGAAAAAAGATTTTTACGGTTCTGCTTTCAAACACATACAGAATATATTAAACTGAGGAGCTCGAGATGCCAGGGTACAGCTACAGTAGTTTGAGAAAATGTGGCAAACATGTGCCCAAATACACTTGAATTATCTTCTAAACCAACAGCAAAAAGTATTCAGGATGGGTTTTGCAAACCAATCTGTGGTCATTGGTATTACCAAGCAGCTTTGCCAGATATATTGGCAAGATACAGACAGAGATGCTACTAATTCATTCTGTGGACATATCCAGAAACTAGGATTTGGTTGATTCCCAGACAAGACTGACTACTTAAACCTGCTGCCATTCAAATGCTCCCATCTTTTCACCTCTGATGCACAAGCAAATTGCATATGGATTGGCAGACTAGGGGCAAGTGTCAGGTAATACAGATTTTAGATATAATATAAAAAGGGTGCGTGTAGAATGCCCTGTTTGCTCTCTGCTGAGGGATATAAAAACATGCCTTGGACTATTTTTACAGACTGTGGTTTTCTAAGGCATATTATTTGAATAGAAAATTCTTTGTCCCTTTTCCAAGATCCAGCTCTCCTCAAACCACATACAAATTTTCCTTTTTGGTACTATCCTTTAGTCCTGTTCCGTCTTGCACTGCATCTCCCTGGTCCTCAAGCTAACCTCAGCTTCTGACAAGACTGAGAAGTTTCATTTCATCATGATCATTTCTCTTTTGCTGAGCCTGCTGTGAAGATTATGAAACAAATTGACAACTCTGGCTAAACTGGCCTTCCAGAAAAAAAAAAAAATCATCTGGTTCTGCTCTTATTGACAATCACAAAAATAAGCAGCTTCCATGGGTGGAACTTCGTCTGTTCTTTCATTCAGTAGTTTTTCACTGAGGGTGTCCAGCTGCAATGGGAGCATGGTTCTAACAGCTTCTCTGAGGACAGTCCTGCCACGCTTCATTATCACACACACTCCCACACAAGTCTCCACTCTGTGCAGCTTCCCCCCAAATTTGTCTTTTGGGCAGTAAAGACCATAAACAGTAATAGCAAGGTGAAATTCACATAATCTATGAAACCAGACCTCAACCTCTTGTCACTCTTTAAGCAAAGAGTGCTTAAAGAAAGGAGTTAAATTAAACTCTATAATGTTCACTGAGTTAGATCTGAGAAGCCTCCTGCTACTGAAGGGTGGATCTGAGTGCTGATAGGGGAGGCTCCTGACTGAGCAGGCAATAGAATAGAGTTTGTACCTCCTGTTCTGTTGCAGGGATCCACAGTCTGCTCCGACTCGGATCAGCTGTTGTTTTGTAATTTCTTTGGGCCACCTGCTGTCAGTACTAATTCTGTATACAGCAAAGCACTCAGAGGATAGGTGGGGCACAAATACTCCACTTTAGTTGAAGTAGGAAAGTATTAGAGACGAATACAATTCTTAAAGCTGTACTTTGCCTGTGCTATTCTTTCCTAGGCATTAAGTACAATAAATGCAGAGTTTACAAACCATCAAGTTTAATGTACTAAAAAACAATTAGTAAATATGATCCTCCAGAGAAGTTTCCCTCCGTGTCCTCTCCTTTCAAATATTCCTTAAGCTTAGTAGCAAAACTGAGCATCTCTCACCTCACGCTATTACTTTCTTAGTAATTTGTGATGGTTGGTAATAACACTTGAGGAAATCTTCCTCCCAGACTAGCACTGCAGGAGTGCCTATCTGCAATGCAGATGCCTGCTGCTTTCAGTACGTGACATCCACAAACGTCAATAATCTTAGAAGAGCTAGAGGGAAAAAAAGATGGGAAAAAAACTTTCAACAATTAGGTGCCAGTTATTTCTCCATGGATCTTACCTGTTTTCAAAAGCTTAGCCATCTAATCAGATTATGCTAATATAAATATACAACAACCAAACAATTTTTTCCATCACATATCACATATAGTGGGAGTGAAGAGTACATAGCACAGAAATATTGTAATTCACCAATCTTCTAGGTATTTGGTGATGCCCAGAGTATCTAGTTCTTAATTCTGCTCCTAGTTCTTCTGTGAACTCTGCCATATAACTTCAAGCAGGTTACTTCATCTTCTTGTAATCTGCTTGAAGTCATCCCAGTCCCATGGGCTTTACCTATAATACAGAATAGAATCATAGTATCATTTAGGTTGGAAAAGACATTTAGGATCATCAAGTCCAACTGTTAACCTGGCACAGCCAAGGCTACCACCAAACCATGTTCCTGAGTGGCACACCTACACATTTTTAAATATTTCCAGGGATGGTGACCCAAGTACTTCCTTGGGAAGCCTGTTCCAAAGCTTGACAACCCATCCAATGTTGGTTTTTTTCCCAGTATTAACATCTTGTCCTACCAGTTGTTACCTGGGAAAAGAGATCAAAGCCCAGCTAGCTGTAGCCTCCTTTCAGGTGATTATACAGACTAATAGGGTACCCCCTAAACCTCCTCTTCTGAAACCTTCCTCAGCTGCTCCTTCTCAGAACTTACATTCCAGAGCATTCACCAGCTCAGTTGCCCTTCTCTGGACATGTTTCAGCACCTCCCTGTCTTTCTCGTAGTGAGGGGCCCAGAACTGAACACAGGATTTGAGGTGCAGCCTCACCAGTGCTGAATACAGGGGGACAATCCCTGCCCTGGTCCTGCTGGCCACACTGTTGCTGGTACAGGCCAGGATGCCATTGCCCTTCTTGGCCACCTGGGCACACCCTGGCTCATGGTCAGTCACTGCCACCAGCACTCCCAGGTCCTTTTCCTGTGGGCAGCTTTGCAGCCACTCTGCCCCAGCCTGTGGCACTGCCTGGGGTTGTTGTGACCCAGGGGCAGACCCAGCACTGGGCCTTGTTGAACCTCACACCACTGGCCTTGGCCCATCGATCCAGCCTGTCCAGATCCCTCCAGAAGATCAGCATTCCTGCCCAACTTGGTGTCATCCACAAACTGAACTAGGATACACTCAATGTCTTTGTACAGATCATCAATAAAGGTATTAAAAAAACTGACCCCAGTACTGAGCCCTGAGGAACACCACAGGTGACTGTGTGCCAGATGTAACTCCATCCACCACCACTCCCTGCGCCCAGCCATACAGCCAGGTGTTTACCCAAGAACAGCACGCCCTTTACATTTGTGTGCTGCCAGTTTCTTCAAAAGAATGATGTGGAAAATGGTGTCAAAGGCAATACTGAAGTCCAGGTAGACAACATCCTCATGGTTATTCACTAATCAGCTCACCTTGTCATAGACAGAGATNGGGGCAGACCCAGCACTGGGCCTTGTTGAACCTCACACCACTGGCCTTGGCCCATCGATCCAGCCTGTCCAGATCCCTCCAGAAGATCAGCATTCCTGCCCAACTTGGTGTCATCCACAAACTGAACTAGGATACACTCAATGTCTTTGTACAGATCATCAATAAAGGTATTAAAAAAACTGACCCCAGTACTGAGCCCTGAGGAACACCACAGGTGACTGTGTGCCAGATGTAACTCCATCCACCACCACTCCCTGCGCCCAGCCATACAGCCAGGTGTTTACCCAAGAACAGCACGCCCTTTACATTTGTGTGCTGCCAGTTTCTTCAAAAGAATGATGTGGAAAATGGTGTCAAAGGCAATACTGAAGTCCAGGTAGACAACATCCTCATGGTTATTCACTAATCAGCTCACCTTGTCATAGACAGAGATCAGGTTGGTCAAACAGGATCAGCCTTTCACAAACCCCTGCTGGCTGGGCCTGTTCCCCTGGTTGCCATGTGATGGCATTTAGGGTGATCTGCTCCAGGCCGAGAGGCCTGTAGTTCCTTGCGTCCTCCTTCCAACTCATCCTGTAGATGGACACTAAATCTGCCAACCACTGGTCACCTGGGACCTCCCAAGTTAGACAGGACTTCTCGTAAAAGATGCAAAGTGGCTCAGTGAGCACTTCCAACAGCTTCCTCAGTGTCCCTGGATGAGTCTTGTCCAACCCCCCTAGATTTGTGTGTGTCTAAGTGGTGTAGCAGGTTGCTGACCATTTCCCCTTGGATTATGGGAGCTCCATTCTGCTTCCTATTGCTGTATTCCAGCTATGGGAGCTGGGTACTCACAGAACAACTTGTCTTGTTATTAAAGACTGAGGCAAAGAAGGTATTAAGTACCTCAAACTTTTCCTCAACTTTTGTCACTATGCTTCCACACAGCGTCCAATAAAGGATGAAGAGTGTCCTTCTCCCTGCTAATGTGTTTATAGAAATATTTTTAATGATGTTTTATGGCAGTAGCCAGATAAAATTCTAGCTGGACTTTGGCCCTACTATTTTTTTCCCTGTGTAACCTCGCAACATCCTTGGAGTTCTATTGAGTTGCATGCTCCCTCTTCCCAAGGTCATAGACTCTCCTTTTTAGCCTAAGTTCCAACCAAAGCCCTCTTTTGACCCAGGCTGGTCTTTTTTTCCACTGTCTTATCTTTCAGCACATGGGGATGGCCTGCTCCTGCACCTCTAGGATTTCCTTCTTGGAAAACCTCCAACATCCCTGGTCACTTTTGCTCTTCAGAACTGCCTCCCAGTGGACTCTGGCAACCAGTCTCCTACACTGCTATCTGGAAGTCCAAGGCAAGAGTTCTGCTCATCTGCCTCCTTACTACTCCAAGAATCAAAAACTCTAAGATTACTTTACTCCCATGCCTAAGACAGCTTCCAACAATCATATTGCCCACACATACTTCTCTGTTCACAATGGGCTGTCCTCCCTTGTTGGCTCACTAAACAGCTGTATCAGAAAGTTGTCTTCCATGCACTTCAGCAATCTCTTTAGAATACAAATATATCAGGACAGAAGTGGGATTAAGACTTTAGGCTGTTTTTTAAAGACAGCACAATGATTCTAGAGCTGTTTGTACCTATTCTTCCATGAACTCTAATTTCTTTTCTTTTTCTTTATCTAAATCAAAGGACAGAAAAGTTAAAAGAAAATTAATCTGAGGTAATCTTTGCAGTAAAATTTGCTTCTGACTTTCACTTTTATGTGCTATCCTTTCATTTATGTCTCCTGAAGCCTAAGCTTCAACATGTCATTTTCCATCTCTGTAGGGACTTTTACATGCTTGAGGGTAGACTTGTTCACAGCTAAGGAAAAATTTTCTAGAGCATTATTTATGATTATTGTTTTTTAAAACAGTCTTGTCCAGAATTTAATACCAAGTTCCATGCTAAAGCATAGATATAGAAGTAATAAATCCAATTGCTCAACATTGTTTTCTTGATTCAGGAAACCAAGCCAGGAAGGTCTCTGAGGTATTTATGCTTCTTACCAGCTAGGCAGATCACCCAAAGTATCACAGGAATATAGCAGTTCTGAGATGAAAGCTCTCACTTGCTGTCTTCTTTCATGAAGCAAACAAAAAAATTATATATACATTCACAGGGGTCAAGTTTCCCCTGAACTTTCATAGGCTGTGGACAAAGGGAACAGTGTTGATTTTTTTAAAACAACCCAGAGTACAGAATTAATTATTGTACAAGCTGAAACATGTCTGTTACAAACAACCAATTCTGATTTAAAAATTGCCATAGTTAGGATAATTCAGTACTAATGTTGGTAAGGTGTTTCAATAGCTTATTATATTTGCTTAATACTCATGTGCCTAAAAGATAAAATGGTAAACTTAAAAAGAAATACAGACTTCTACTTACATGATTAGCCTGTTAAAGCAGGCCCTGCCTATGACCTAAAATGCCAGAAGCTCGTTATTTTTTTTAATTTGTTGTAAGTTCTGTCTTAAAGAAAACTGAAAGAAAATTAAAATGCAGGATATATCCATCCTGTTTTGGTAAAACACAGTGTGATAACATAAGAAGCTTTCATGATAGTTATGACACCTATAACAGCTATAACTTGGGTGCAAATTAAGGAACAAGTTAAGTTTACATTCCATTTCTACAGACCATATTCAAAGACCCCTTTCCCAGTGTGTAGATGTGAGATGTGTCTCCTTCACACCTGTGTAGGGTGCATATGCCCAGGCAGTGCAGGGGCAATTTGTGCAAGGAGAGGCTGGAGCTGCCCCATGCTGGATACATCCCATTTCACATGGCTCCAACAAACCCACCACAAACGAGACGGTGGCTCCCCTGGGAAAGAAACTTAAGAAAGGGCAAAAGTGCCAGACAGTCAGAGGAGGAGGGGGGGGAAAAGAGTAAGAAACAAAAGAGGAAACGTCCAGGATGGCGAAGGATGAGTGGGAGGAGGTGTTGCATGGTGGAGCAGGTATTTCCCCATTGTCCATGGACAGCCAACACTGGACTGGGTTTAAACTAAGACCACAGCATGACGGGAGAGTCCAGACTGAAGCAAAGGAAGTGTGAGGAGGAAGGAGTGGTAGAGAGGAACTGTTATGGACCAACCACAACTCCCATTTCCCATCCCCCTGCACTGCTCAGCATTGGAAGAGACGAATTGGCAGTGGATTGGAGCTGAGCCTGGGAAGATGGCTTTGGTTCTCACTATCTAAATCTATGTTAACTGGCTATAAATCAAATTAATCTTCCCTAGGTCAAGCCTGTTTTGTCCATGACAGAATTTGGTAAATTATTTCCTTGTCTTTAACTCAACACACAAGATTTTTCATCCTATTTCTCTTCTTGTCCTGTTAAGGTAGGGGACTTGGTCAGCAGCTGGACAAACATTTGGCCACATACCATAGCAGTGGAAGACAGAAGAGCTTTAAGGAGACTTGTAACATTGAAACAGGAGAACATCACAAAGGTGGGAAAGAGTGAGGTAGTAATTGCTTGAGAACACATTACGAGTGGCAGGTTGACTCTGGCCAGTAGCAAAGAACCCCACAGCTGTCTGCTCACTCCCCTTACACCTCCAAGGGTACAGGAGAGAGACTAGGAAGCACAAAAATCAGGAAATTCATGGGTTACTATAAAGGTAGTTTAATAAAAAGGAAGAGGAGAAAAAAAATAAAGAAATGTAGGCACCATCATTCACCATCTCCCACAAGTTGGCCAATGTCCAGCCAGTCCCTGGGCAATCTCTCTCTCCCCAGAGAAACCCTTTTCTCTGTTTTTATTTTAAACATGGTATTATACAGTTTGGAGTAACCATCTCGTCAGTTTCGTTCAGATATCCTGGCTGTGTTCCCATCCCACTTCTTGGATACCTTCAGCCTACTCTGTGAGGGCAGAATGGGAAAAAGGGAAACTAATGCTGTACAAGCACTGCTGAACATTTGCCAAGATACTGGTGTGTTATCAACACTGGTTTACTCACAAATCCAAAACATAGCACCATTTGGGCTGCTGTGAGGAAAATTAATGCCATCCCAGCCTGACCCAGCATATTACAGCAGTCTTCATATTGAACAATTCCTCAGAGGTGATAAGACTGTTTAAGGAAGTAAAAATGAATCTTTTTAGATTTCTATTCACCAGGGTTGTCACCTAGGAGGTGATGATGAACTGAGAAGAAAATAGTGGAACAGAACAAGAGACAAAGCAGAAAGATTTTGATGCTGTCAAGTTAGGTTCCTATTTCCTGCAGAGAAATAGATTTCTTCCTTTGAATTTTTCATGGAGCTGATATCAAGGAAGTATTGTGGAACTGCTCTGAAACTTTTTCCATGGAGACTCAGGCAGACATGGTAGAGCTGCAGAAGAGCGTTTGTCTCTCTTCATTAAATCTCTGCTCCGCAAACAATATAAATTCACCAGCTAGCCCATCCTGACTTATTCCTATATCTCAGCCTTTCCCAGGCATCTGTCTCCACACTCCTTCTTCCAAATGCACTGAAAGGTTTCCACAGATAGCCACCTATGGAACATACCACTTGGGAAGGTATAACGTGTAACATAAGGCTGGGTTGATATCTTGACAGTAAGAACATCTAATAATTTTTGTATAACTTGGTTTTATTCTGATTTTCAGTATTGTGGAAATGATGTGTCACTCATCATGAATGTAGGTACATGTGATATAAATTAGAAATATGTATTTCTACATAAGAATTCAGACCTTAAATGTTCTTGACCTAGAGTAATATGTATACAAAAAAGTCAGCAAAATACTTCTTGAGAAAATGCAGATAATGTTTTTATTTTATTAAATCCCATGAATTCAGGTAGATTATTAGACTGTGGAAATGGATGGATGGATGGATGTGATATATAATGTTAAAACATCTGTTGGCCCAAGCAGGCCATAAAGTAGCAGAACATAACTGGTTGTGGTGGTGGCTAGGTTTCAAAGCATGCCACAAGCATATTCACACTGTCTGTTTTGCTAAAGGAAGGAGATGTTGCCTTCTGGAACACACAGAATGAAACTGACCAAGAAGGTACACTGACCAAGAAGAGGCTAGCAAGATAACTAATAACAGGAAAGTGATGGAAATGAGAAATGAAAGAAATACGAAGATTGATGAAGCTCTGAGCAACCTGGCCTAGTGGAATATGTCCCTGCCACAGCAGGTGGATTGGAACTAGACGATCTCTAAGGTCCCTTCGAATCCAAATCATTTCATGATTCATGACACGCAGATGACCACAGATCATGTAATCCGTTCAGAAACATCTCCTTCCTTTATTGCAACTACTTTTTTGAATAAACAGGTTAGGGGAAGAGAGCCACTTGAAAAAACTCCTAGCTGGATTGTGTACTTTGTTGCCAAATCCGACTGAAGGGAACACAGGCACACAACTCCTTTCTGTTTCCTGCTTAGGATGAAAGTGACTTAGGGCAGAAATCTGGGTCATTCTGGATGGTTCCACTCCCTCCCACCAGGGTCTTCAGAGACAAAGTCAGACTTCTACATTTTTATGAAGAGGTTGAGTTAGGCTCTTGGGCAAAAGCTCTGCCTTTTCAGGGTCATGCTGTGTTTTACCCATGGCAGCTGGAGAATGACACCCAAGAACAAAATCCTGCTCATTTACTGGAAAGGCAATGGTAGATAACACATTCTCTGCCACAGGAACCATAGTTGTCCTCAGCTACTTCTAAACTGATTTCAGCTTCATGCTTTTGGCTGTGATTGCAACTGGGGTTTGAGCACCATCCCTGACTTCTTCAGAGATAGTTTCATAGGTGTCTCCTTTCTGCTAAATCCTTATAGAACATTACTTTAGTCATAGAATCATGGAATCATTAGAGTTGGAAAATATCTCTGAGATTATCAAGTCCAACCTTTGAACTAGTGTCATTATACCTACTAAACCATATCTTGAATTGCCACGTTTACTGGATTTTTGAACACTCTGGGAATGGTCTCCACCAGTTCCCTGGGGCAGCCTGTTCCAAAGCTTAATCACTCTTTCAGTGAAGAAATTTTCCCTAATCCTAAATCTAAACCTCCCCTGATGCAACTTGAGGCCATTTCCTCTTGTCGTATTGTTAGTTTTCCGGGAGAAGAGACTGACCCCTACATGGATATAATCTCCTTTCAAGCAGTTGCAGAGCGTGATAAGGTACCCCTTGAATCTACTTTTCTCCAGGCTAAACAACCCCAACTCCGTCAGCCCCGGTCCTGCTGGCCACACTGTTGCTGGTACAGGCCAGGATGCCATTGGCCTTCTTGGCCACCTGGGCACACCCTGGCTCATGGTCAGTCACTGTCACCAGCACCCCCAGATCCTTTTCCTGTGGGCAGCTTTGCAGCCACTCTGCCCCAGCCTGTGGCCCTGCCTGGGGTTGTTGCTGGCCTTGTTGAATCTCACTGAACCTTAGCAAAGGATGTCAGCACTTCTCCAAGCAGGAACACGTGGGGTGGGCATGACCTCTCCTACAACATGATGATTCCTGCTGCAGGAGAATGACTCCAGTTTTGCTACAGCCAAACATCTGAGCAGGGAGCTGACATACAGCAGCCTGACACAAAAGCAGTTGAGGCAGATTGACAAATTGATCTGCTAGTGCTAGCAGGATGCAAAGCATTCTGGGAGACCAATTGGAAGTTGGTCAATTTAATGTGAGGTAGAGAATGCTGGGCCCCATTAGCTTAATATGCTGTTAAGTTCACACCCTTTGCACTAAAATATAGGAAACACATTATCTGGCCGGTTAATTCACCTAAAGAGCTGCAGCAAGTAGAAGCAGGTATTTTCAATGCAAATAAATTAATTTGGGGGTGAATTAACCCCTGATCTGCGGTATTTATTTACATGTACTTGTTGTCCGAAACTGGTGAGGTCATTTTGAAATAGATGGGAAAATATTTTATTAGTTCTCTTTTTTTTTTTCCCCTGATTTCTACATTTCCATACCATGTTAAATATAATAATTAGATTGCAAATTAGCATCAGCAGAAAAGAGACTGAATTTTTGTGGTGTTTTTCCCAGATATTTTTTCCTTTCTTCTACTTTACAATCAGTTTCCAAGATAATTGTGCCTCCCTTCACTGAAAATGATGACTGTACTTACGTAGTGCCCTGTAGAAAGTGAAACTGCATGCCTCAGTGAATTCTATCATCATTTCACCCCCTAATGAGTGAGATTGTTTGCAGGCAGATGAAATTAAATTGTAAGCTCTATTGACTTCAACAACAGGTGCCATTTGTGCAAACCCAAAGGGAACCATTGAATTGTCAAAAAGATTTAACTCTTCCTCACACACTGGCATCAGATAACATCTTCTTGGTACCTGCACCTCTCTTAGTTCCTGGAACCAAAATTTATGATCTCATCCATAACATCACTGTCAAAATGTCGAGAAAGAGCTGAATTACCAGCAAACAAAACAGCTACAGTTTCTGACTGCTGGGTTGTATCAGGCCTGCATGAAGTAAAATTAGGTAGAAAGAGAACAATCAAGCCAAAATAAATTTATCTGGAAAGCACTAAGTATTTCACAAACTATCCTGCTGGTTTAGGATTTTTTGTTTTCTCTCAATCCTCCATAGTTAAAACAAACTTAAACCTGTACTTGTAAAATTTTAGTAGGAAGAATTTAATTTATGAATGTTCCCATAGCCCCAGGCTGTGCCAATTATTTCATCTGCATTTGCAAGTAAATCAAGATGTCACTGATAAGCTATGCAAAAGAAATCCATGCAGAAGCAGGCTTTCACCCTTTTTTGAGCAAGAACCATTGTGATCTTGCAGAATAAATTAGTATTAACTCGATGACTGTTTTTTTGTGCAAGCACAAAATATTGGCATTCTTAGTTCTAAACAAAAAGAATGCTCAAATCCCAGTGTTGAACAAAATAAGAGCTGGTGCTCTTTGAGTTACTTTCTTAATGCTGTTTCTTTCCCTGACACAAGAACTCTGTTCTTGTCAGATAGAGAGTCAATCACTCCTATCTAGCAAGAGAATCCTCTCTGTTTCTGGATATAATTTGATATTTCAGTGATGTGAAGAACAATCAAATACTTAAGAATTACATAACTTCAAAAGTCTCTTTTGAGATGAAAAATATGCAAATTATAGCATCTAATATGGTTATGGTAAAATTCTTTAATTTTGACTTAAAAGCAAAGAGATTTCAAGACAGCATGATATATTTGATCCAATGAAATAATCAAACCAACTTTGTATCATTTTGGTGGCAATTTNGAAAGAAAGGCTCAGGAAACTAATGGCCTGCAATCAGAGAAGCAGGACAGAATCCATGTTTAAATAGCCGTGCAGCAGGATGCCAGCCTTACCCAGCACGGGCACGGGTCCGCGGCCGCGGCGGCTCCGGTGCGCGCTCCCCGGCCGCGGGCGCTGCCTGCTGGGCACGGCCGCCGCCGCCTTCCCGCCGGGAACAGCGGGCCGGGCAGCCCCGCGGGCGCCTCGGGAGATAATGCCTGCTTTATTCGGGTAAGAAGTGAAATGTGCTGATGACATCTTTGACATTTAACGATGTTGCTTTCATTTTGAACACATCATTGAACAGATATTGAATCCATTCGTTCTGATAATAGACTCAGTGCTGCAGAGCTTTCATTTTAATAATAAATAAATANATCAGATAACATCTTCTTGGTACCTGCACCTCTCTTAGTTCCTGGAACCAAAATTTATGATCTCATCCATAACATCACTGTCAAAATGTCGAGAAAGAGCTGAATTACCAGCAAACAAAACAGCTACAGTTTCTGACTGCTGGGTTGTATCAGGCCTGCATGAAGTAAAATTAGGTAGAAAGAGAACAATCAAGCCAAAATAAATTTATCTGGAAAGCACTAAGTATTTCACAAACTATCCTGCTGGTTTAGGATTTTTTGTTTTCTCTCAATCCTCCATAGTTAAAACAAACTTAAACCTGTACTTGTAAAATTTTAGTAGGAAGAATTTAATTTATGAATGTTCCCATAGCCCCAGGCTGTGCCAATTATTTCATCTGCATTTGCAAGTAAATCAAGATGTCACTGATAAGCTATGCAAAAGAAATCCATGCAGAAGCAGGCTTTCACCCTTTTTTGAGCAAGAACCATTGTGATCTTGCAGAATAAATTAGTATTAACTCGATGACTGTTTTTTTGTGCAAGCACAAAATATTGGCATTCTTAGTTCTAAACAAAAAGAATGCTCAAATCCCAGTGTTGAACAAAATAAGAGCTGGTGCTCTTTGAGTTACTTTCTTAATGCTGTTTCTTTCCCTGACACAAGAACTCTGTTCTTGTCAGATAGAGAGTCAATCACTCCTATCTAGCAAGAGAATCCTCTCTGTTTCTGGATATAATTTGATATTTCAGTGATGTGAAGAACAATCAAATACTTAAGAATTACATAACTTCAAAAGTCTCTTTTGAGATGAAAAATATGCAAATTATAGCATCTAATATGGTTATGGTAAAATTCTTTAATTTTGACTTAAAAGCAAAGAGATTTCAAGACAGCATGATATATTTGATCCAATGAAATAATCAAACCAACTTTGTATCATTTTGGTGGCAATTTATCTTCTCTGCCTGAAGCAGAAAGATATTCCTGCTGCAATAATGGATTTATGTAGTTTCTCCCATATCTGTTTCTTTCAGTTTAAGTATTCAAAAATGTGAAGTCCTTTAGTGGGTAATAGCTCGAGGCATGTAACAGATAGGAGACTTCCAGGAGATGAAGTTTAGAACATTCCCTTGTTGAATATGGTTACAGGGCTACAAGTCAGCACTCTTGCTTTGCTAACAGGCCCTTGCATTCACTCCCTTATTATGCCGATAGAAAAAGTGAAAGAAAGGCTCAGGAAACTAATGGCCTGCAATCAGAGAAGCAGGACAGAATCCATGTTTAAATAGCCGTGCAGCAGGATGCCAGCCTTACCCAGCACGGGCACGGGTCCGCGGCCGCGGCGGCTCCGGTGCGCGCTCCCCGGCCGCGGGCGCTGCCTGCTGGGCACGGCCGCCGCCGCCTTCCCGCCGGGAACAGCGGGCCGGGCAGCCCCGCGGGCGCCTCGGGAGATAATGCCTGCTTTATTCGGGTAAGAAGTGAAATGTGCTGATGACATCTTTGACATTTAACGATGTTGCTTTCATTTTGAACACATCATTGAACAGATATTGAATCCATTCGTTCTGATAATAGACTCAGTGCTGCAGAGCTTTCATTTTAATAATAAATAAATAAATAAAATAGAATGTAAACCACACATGCTCTTCTGCGCGGGGTGAAGGGAGGGAAGAGTTGTGACACCACATATGATACATGTCAAGATTTTTTGAGTTTGCCTTTCTATGTGCACACATCTCTTTGAAAAACTGATTTCAATTTCCTGTTCTTGTCTGCAGCTTTTCCAATCTTGAGATCAAGCTGCATATTATTCTTTGTCAGACTGGCTTTGTTAAAATAAATGTTAAAACTTATATATATTACTCGTGTTTTTCAGTTTGGCAGGAGGAGGTTTGGTTTAAGTACTATTTTTGAGGCAAAGTTGTAGCATTTTTTCTTATCTCACCAATCACACTTTGCATTTATGTTTTTCCAGCTAGTAACAAAAAGGGGAGTTTGAGTTTAAATCCAATTATTTGCAAAAACCACATAGAAATTTTCAGGTTTTGCTGTGTCATTTTTATAATTGTTAGAGCATTGCCACATTTATTTCCCTAAATTCATTTCTTTGTGCTTTTATGTAAAGTAATTCAATTAACAGTGTTTGGGCAGAACTAGGTGTTATGGTTTAACCCCAGCAAGAAAGCAAGTCCCCCACAGCCTCTTGCTCACTCCCTCAGCAGGGGGATCAGGGAGAGAATGGGAAGGGTAAAACATAGAAAACTCATGGGTTGCGATAAAGACAATTTAATAAGGAAAGCAAAAGCCATGCACACAAGCAAAGAAAACAAGGAATTAATTCAGTGTTTCCCATGGGCAGGCAGGTGTTCAGCCATCTCCAGGAAAGCAGGGCCTTATCATGCATGATGATTACTGGGGGAGACAAACGCCATCGCTCCAAATGTTCCCCCTTTCTCTGTTCTTCCCCCTCCCCCCACTTCATACACTGAGCATGATGCCACATGGTCTGGATTATCCCTCTGGTCAGTTGGGGTCACCTGTCCTGGCTCTGTCTCCTCCCAAGCCCCTAAGCACCCCCAGTCCCCTCCCCAGTACCAAAAGCAGAAAAGGCCTTGGCTCTGTGCAAGCCCTGCTCAGCACTGACAAAAACATCTCTCTGTTATCGCCCCTGTGTTCAGCACAAATCCAAACCACAGCCCAATGCCAGCCACTGTGAAGAAAATTAACTCTACTCCAGCTGAAACTAGCATGCTAAATATGATATATTCAAGGCTGAGGATTACTGTGAGCCAAACTATATACCAAAATCAAAGTCCAAATTGTCCTCTAGTGTTGGGTGGGTATTTTTGGCAAGTGCATCTTCCCATATTTTTGTGAAGTTAAACCACATTTATAGCACAGCAATTGACATGAAAATATGCCCTTGTGCTAAAATTTAGATATGTTTCCAAATTTTTT
>VYXC01011669.1:308801-354752 GCA_013397175.1 Platysteira castanea | reverse complement strand
TTTTTTGCACATCACAAAAAAACATGATCCAAACAGCTTTTCCCTTGATCATGCAATCATAGAATACCCTGAATAGGAAGGAATCCACCAGGATCATCAAGTCTAGTTCCTGGTCCTGGACAGGACATCCCCAGGAATCACACCATGTGCCTGAGAGTGTTGTCCAAACTCTCCTTGAACTCTGGCGGGCTTGGTGCTGAGGTTAAACTGTTTCATCAGGAAAGTAATAACCTGTTAACAAAGACGTTCGAAGTAACGCATGCTCATAAAATTAATAAAAGAAGTCTCTTTTGTGATACAGATGAAAGGGTGGGATAGGTGTCCAGCTATGTAATGACACCAGGATGGCTATTCTGTGTTCCATAAGCTGGCTATGACTCCATCTACTTTCACATATTAGAGGAGGGGCCTCACTCCTGTGAATTGTTACTGTTGTTATTGTAAATCCATGTCAAGAAGGCACTCTGCAGTAAACACTCTGTCTCCATTCTCAGGTTTGAACAATCTGAGCTATGGGGCGGTAAGGATACCCTTTTAAGACAGGGAAGTTTGAGAATATTCCTGTTTTGTTGCACATGCAGGCATCTAACCTGCTCCCTGCTGCTAATTCTACCAGTGAATCCCACAAACAAATATTTCTACAGCCTTCTTTTCCTCTCAAGAAACTTTAGCATACAACAATGAACAAAACAACCTAACTTAAAGTCATTAGCTACGCACCAATGGGGATGTTTATAAATGCAAATCTCTCTCATTATGTCCTACCAGAACTTTCCTGATTTAAGAATTACCTACCCACATACTTTCAGACGCTCTAAGGCTAAGCAGCAGCTACTGATTGCACTTCCAGATTTAGACAACCAAAGTGGCAGGTAGCTGCCTAAACCCTTTATGATCTTTCTGGCTTATTGTCTCTACGCTTTTTCGGTTTCATAATCCACACAAAGAAAAAAAAAAAATGGACTCCTACAGCAGTTTTCCAAAAGCCTAGATAGGTTAGAGGTTAAAATCTGCTCAGGTAATCCATCAGCACATGAATACTATTCAGATGTCAGAAACAATGGTAAATTTCTTTCGATCAAGCCATTGAAATCTCCAAACACAAAGGACCAAATATTCACAGAGCTAATGGACCACCTGGTAATGAACAATAAAAATTAAGTTCTTATTTAATTTCTCTATAGTTGAAGGCAGTTTTCTGTCTCCTGTCACTTGGTATCAATGAGCAGGTTTCCAACACAGCTGAAACAACACTAGATTTGAAAGATGTATAAACATTGGTATCATCAAGAATATTAGCAGCTATGAAAGCCAAACCAAGCTTTTGCTGACAGCTGCAGCTAGTTTCCCCATTTCAGTACAAAGGCTGCAAGTAAACAACAGCTCAGATTAAATCCTGGATGTGGCACGAGGCAAATGAGGAGACAAGAGCTTCTTCTAATGCAAACTAACATCCTCATGGTAGCTTCTGTATGAAGTCTAACTAGAACTTGTATTCCAGCCATTTTTTTCAGTGCTTCATTAGTCTGTGAACCATTAACTTTAGACCCACCCTACTAGAGTATGTAGGTAACATAGATATAATAACAGGTAGATGGATAAAATTATCTTTCTAATCAAGCAAGATTTGTGCAGCAGACCAACATAAGTCAGCAGAAACTACATTCCTTGAAATGGAATACAAATTGAATTTCTCACTTTACTGTGTATGTCTGTACCAAACAGTTCTCAGCAGCCACTTCTGGCATAATATTAGTCATGGCAGCCAGGAAGGCAACCATATCCTGGGGTGCATCGGGCACAGCAGGGCAAGGGAGGGGATTGTCCCACTCTGCTCTGCACTGGGGCAGCCTCACCTCGAGTGCTGGGGGCAGTTCTGGGTGCCACAATGTAAGAGAGATACAAAGATATTGGAGAGTGCCCAGATGAGGGCCATGAGGATGGTGAAGGGTCTTGTGGTGAAGCCTATGAGGAGCAGCTGAGGTCACTCGGTCTGTTCAGCCTGGAGGAGACTGAGGGGAGACCTCACTGCAGTTACAGCTTCCTTGTGAGGGGAAGAGCAGGGGCAGGCACTGATCTCTTCTCTCTGGTGACCAGTGACAGGACCCACAGGAATGGCCTGAAGCTGTGTCAGGGGAGGTTTAGGGTGGGTATGAGGGGTTATCAGGAAAAGATTCTCCACCCAGAGAGTCGCTGAGCACTGGAACAGGCTCCTCAGGGAAGTGGTCACAGCACCAGCCTGACGGAGTTTGAGAAGTGTTTGCACAGTGCTCTCAGGCACATGGTGTGACCCTCGGGAATGTTGTGTGCAGAGCCAGGAGCTGGACTCAATGATTCTTGTGGATCCCTTCCAAATCAGGATATTCTATGATCCTAGATTCTATGATTGTCTTTTGGAAAGCATGCAATATGGATCAAGTAATAAAACACTCTTAAGTGCTTTGTATGAGACTAGGTAGTAGTGAAATATCCTCCACTCTGAGAGAAAAAATTTCTTCCATGAGATGGGAGATTTTATCTTTACACAAATTAGATATTATTTTTTAAATAACATTTATTATTTTAAAATTTATATATTATCTTAAAATTAACATTAAGATGACATAACAAAAAATTTCAAATATCAAAATTCTTTGATTGTCTTGCACTCTCTTTTGTTTTTCCAGAGGCACAGTTGGACATTTTGCTACATTTTTATATGTCTAGGTCCTGTATTTTACATTAAAGAGAACAAAAAACTGCCTCACATAAATAAAATAAGTGCTACATTATAGTAAAGAGATTAAAACTGCAAATCTGACATGTATCTGATTCTCACATGGAGAATCAATCTTTATTAATTAATTTCACAAATCCTTACCCTGAAATTGTGATGTTACACAAATCTCTACTCAAAGAGAATAAACTACCATTAAAACAGATCTGAACAGTTCATTGTTGACCACTTAGTTTTGAGCTAATAAACTTAGCAAAAATATCTGAAATTTTCTACAATTCATAATAAAATAATTTAATTCTTTTAACTCGTAAGTCAAAGACAGTATGCTTCAGTTCCATATTAACAATAAAATACAGTTAACAGAAAAATGCAAGCATAAAACCTCCATGTTTTTCATGGGGCCACACTAAAATGCTTCTGAAATCAAATATGCACTATCAATATAGTGCTACAAAATATCTTTTGGGAAAAAGCTAAAATGATGCTAAGGTTGAATGTTTAGAGGTCTCTGAGTGGCAGGACTGTGAAGAATGTATCACACAAGAGGGAGGTAGTGACCCACCCCAAACACTTATTCACTTGTCCTGATATATGATGGATAATTTTAAAATAGTTCTCTAGATGTTACAGATAACAGTTACGAACCACAGTCTAACAAGTGCATGTAGGATTAAAAAAAAAAAAAGAAAGAAAGAAAGAAAAAGCCTTTGGTTACACATTTGCTTTCCCAAGGGAAATTGATTCCTTAGTGGGAAAAGTAATCTACAGGCTTGCAACACTGCGTTTTGGTCTCTGTCCCACGGATGAAAAGCAGTCATTTAGTATCTGGCAAAAACTGTCTCTGTAGAAACAAGCACATATATAATTGCCTGTTTGTTAGTTTAAGATACATAGTGGGGAACACATTTTAAATTGATTACATCCTTTAGGTGAAGCCACATAAATATGCAGATTGATCATGCATTTGAAATTGTTAACTCTCAGTGCAAAGTCAACATTTAAATGTGTGTCCTCCAGTTACGGAAACTGTTTATTAGCCAGCATATCAAAGCAAGTGGAGAACTAATTCAGTTCCCATGACAATAGCATCCTGCTCTACTGCCAAAATTGTTGGTTTTCACATGCAGGAGAAATCCAAAGCAGTGTGTAAATTACGCATATCAAGAAGGTCCTCCGTCCATCTACGGGGTGCCTGCCATGTATCTCTCTTCTGATGCACTTCTCTAAACGGTTTTTCAGCTTTAAGCAACTTTCTGCATCTCGTCAAGCAGATTTTTCAAATATGAAAATGCCCCAGCCCAGAGCAATTACCAAACCCTCAAGCTCAAACACCAATATGGCTCTAAAGGAATGGTGAAAATGTTTCGTACAGAAAATTGAAAGCGTACGTCCTGTTTAGTCTGCCATGAAAAAAACTGATAAAGTACTATTGGTATTTACAGACCAATTATTTAGACAAATTTTCTTTGGAAGACGTGCTTGAATATTCAGAAAGATGCCCTAACATGTGGGGTTTTATTTAGCAGAAGTACATCCAGAAACTGTGAAGGATCATAGCAGGAATTTCTCTGCTGTAACCCAATGATGTTTTTAATATTATTAATTTCCTTCTACATACCACTACTATCCTCCTTTTTTTGCTGATGCATTTTTCAATCTAGTACCAATATCAGACTGAAAAGTAGGGACAAGATCCACCTACAAAGACAAATTTACCACAACGAAATCAAATAATTTAAAAGTATTTGTCACAACACACACATCTGCCTAGCAAACCGACCAACACTGTAAGACTTAGATAACCTGAAATCCTAGCTCTAAAAGAGCTAATTACTCCACGTTCTTAATATTCATGAGATTTCTCTTTTCTTTCAAAAGTCCTTTGGTAAACAGACCTGCCTAACAAATTCTAATCCAAGGCAAAATGGGCCAGATTTCCCTTAGCACCAGTTGCAAAATACATTTCAAAATTCGAAATTTAATGTTCGCAGGAGTAAAAGTATTAAAAGCTGGTTAATGTTAGCGCAACTGTATTTGAAAGCATGCAAGCAGCATTTCCCAGGTGTGTTACTGTCAGCCCAGGGGCGCACCCTCCCTTCCCAGTGAAAGAGACAATGAAGAATTTAGTCGGCCCAGACTAAGCAAACTCGTGGGGGTTTTGCATTTTTCTTTTAAAGTGAACGTCCTGGTGCCCCTTTTCTGAGAAGGAATGTTGCTGCCAGTAGTGAGTGCTTGTCAGAAGAGACCACTCAAGTCATACCCAGCTACGCCACTTGATGTAGTTTACTGCACCTGTGCGTCTCTAAACAGAAATTTAAGTGCCTGTGGTTTCTGGGGATGGCTGCTTTTTACAAAACCTCTATGCTTCCTTGAATGTAAGTTCTCTCCTTCTAACTTTCTTTTTCTCTATTTGTGTTCTTTTTTCATCAATATGCAAATACTGTTAAGGACACAATACCAGTCAACAGTTTCTTAACTGTATAAAACACTCTGTTAGCCCACTAATTATAATCCCACTAATGAGCAGTATCTGTTAATATATTTTTAATAAAAGAAAATGCTCTTGGTTTAAAAACTTCTGGAAATTCTTTTCAATACTAAATTCTTAAAGTTTGAGAGATGCTAGTTTTTCCTTTGTAGTACTTAGGGAATTTTGAAACAATTGCATTTTTCAGTCAGTCTTCTTTTTAAAATACATCATAAAGCAGAGTTAGTTGCAACTGTTACTTAAACTATACTCATTTTGGATGTTGGGAAGACTCAGAAACCCAAGAGCAGTGCCTTTTAACTACTTCACATTTATGCATTATCTGCCTCCAGAGTTAAAAATTCATTTTATCCTGTTCCTATTTTTCCTATCTCTACTATATTTTTTTAAAAATCTGATTTAACAATATTTCATAGTCTCCCTGATAAAATACTCTTCAACAATTTTAAATTGTTTCACAAGTGTTTTCATAAACATGGTTAACAACTGAATTTGTTTTCATTGTCCAAAGCTTGGGGGACATTAAAGTTGTGTTACTCTAAGAATAATCTAATTTGAAATGTTTCATCATTTGCTCAGTAGCATCCTTGACAGCACTTTTTTAGCATTGAAACACGATTGGGAATTGATATCTTTAGTGAATTGTATTTACTTTTCCATACCTGCAGCCATAGGGCCAAAATATTGAAGGACATATAAATCACCAGTTTTCTCTGTTGTTTTGGTTTGGAGGGACAGTTATGGAAAACAACAAATCTAATGTCCTGAAGGTTTAAAAACCATGAGATTTTATCCAGCAAAGTACAGCTCAACAGCAGAAAACATCTAATTATTTGCACAGGTAAATGCAACATCCAAGAAGAATATTATTGGAAAAAACAAATATAATTTTATCCTCTTACATGCATGTAGCCCTCTTTACAACAATAAAGATTATGCGTATGCATATAAAGAAAGAAAGTTACAGAACAAGCATATACAAATCTTTGTACGGTAAAAAAAAACATGTTTAAATATGCCAAAATGGCACAGACAAGTCCAAGTAAAATAGTGTCATAATTTTTTCTGATATTACAGAATATAAAAAATACAAATGCAGTTATGTAGGATAACAAAGACTGAAAACAAAGCCTCAGAACAGGACAAGCCACAAACGCCCTAACAGAGAAAGCAGGACTTCATGGTGCCAACAATATGCCCAATGACAATTTGGGCACCTCCTTGAGTCAATGACCATAAATATTTCCTGATCAATAAGATTTTTCATAAATCTAAAATATTACTTACTTCACAGCTTTTCCTAGAACGTGAATCCAGCAGCTTGAGAGAGTTTGTGAGTTCTAGGTATAGGATTTTGCTGTAAGTTTCATAGGAATTTTGACTGGAAATGGTGAAAAATATCTCTAATTGAACTGGTTTTTTTGATGTTAACCCTTTTTCATCTTACTGCCATGACTAGAAAGCAAGAATCTAGAAAAATTAGTAGTGGTAAAATGAACATCATGTTTATTTGTCCTTCCACATCTCCAGCCATGGTGGTTGCAGAGCTCCTGTTCTGAATAACAGATGAAGCCCAAAAGTAAAATGATGTCTGACTGCTTAAAAAAGCACAGGTCATGTTATAATGCTGTGTTAACAGTACATTTCTTGATACTTGCCTTACCAAAGGGAAAAGACCTTTCTCATGGACTGGTAGAAACCAAATGTATTGTTTTAGTAAACCATCTGTAATCCAAGCAGTACGGTCCCTTTGGGTATACAGAAAAGTGTGAAATATCTTGCAGATGTGATTAATTTCTGGCAATTCAGGTAGCTTTCAGCATCAAATTGAGTCTGACACAGAAAGATAAAACTTTGTGGCTTTGTGGGTTTTTTTCCCTCTCATTTATTACATGAAAGGGCTAGCACAATAACAAAGAAATTCACGTCTAAATGGAACCATTTTCTCAGCATGCTACCCTTCAATATTCCTAGGTGCCTTCTTTAGAGAAGTGACATAGTATTCATAGATTTTCTCTGACATGGGTGAATAAACTAGACTTTCCTTAAATAAGCTATGGGATCCTGTAGTTCCTTTCTTAGTGGGTTTAACCTAGCTAAGTCATTATACACAAACAGATACACTCCTTTCCATCACATTGAACTAAATCATACACTGTGGCACTACATAAACCTTAATGATGTGGTTTTATCAAAGCCACAAAACATTCTGCTTTCAGACTTTTTGGAATATCTCCTGACTTCATGTCCATTTATAAAAAATCAGATAACAGCAGACCTTTTTGCCCATGTTTGTGGTGACAGGCTGCCAGTATAATGAAAAAATTCTTCTGATTTCATGAAACCTCATTTTTGATAGATCCTCTTTGGCAAATTAGTGAATCTTTTTCCTGTCATGAAAGGCAGGCAGAGGTGGACAGGTTAACGAATTCATAGGCATATTGCTGGAGACAAATCTTTAAAAGCAGGAGTTCTACATACCATGGATGCTATAGCAAGGATGCTGTTTCTCCAAACAAAGGGATGCAATTGATCTGTCTCGGGAAAAAGAGTAAAACAATGTTTAATGCTAGGGGGAAAAATATACTTTGTAGCCATGTTTAATTATTATGGGAGAGATTCAGAGCCCATGGAAATCAATGGAACAATTTCAATGCACTTTTGATCAGGCCCATAAATAGAATTGCTTTGTGAATCACTGTATTGCAGCAATTCAATACAAACTGCTTCAGAGGATTTACTGAACTTCCAGAGAGGAAGTGTTGGAATTTCACAGAAAATAGAGCAAAACTCCCACATGTGATTTGGATTCTTGCAGAGTGTAGCGTTCAGAATGCAAGAGAAAGAAGGAGTGTGGTTGGTATTGTTTCAGGGATTAATTACTTTGGCACTCCTTGTACATAGCACTGCTTCCCCAGTACCAGAATCCATTGGTAAGAAAGCTACACTTTTTTCTCAGGAGCCACGCTGGCTGCTAGACTGATAGCTCGGAAGAAACCTCATCAGTCCTACATGGGGAGCACAGGTAAAACCTCTGCTTAGAAATACCTTCCAGCTGAGATGGGTGGCAAGTGAGTGGCTATTATTTACCCAGGGTTTCAGGGTCTGCCTTCAGGCTTCTGGACCAAATGAGAATTTACATTGTCAGCCATGGCAGATGCCAGAGAAAGGCTCTCTTCTGCTTTTCATGTTTCATTTTCTTCTCACGTTTCCATTACAAACCAAAGTCTCCTAGCATTAAATTTATCTTGAGGATAGAATGAACGTAGAAATGAGCAGAATTATAGCCAGAATGGGGCATCTTCTCCTTGGCAACGCTACATCATCTCCCTGAAGACTGAGTATGGACAACATAGAGAGGAGAGCTCTTTGCTCTATCAACTTGAACGAAGCATGTAACTTCTCTAACTGTTCAACACAAGTCTTACTCTCAGCTTTCTGCCTGCAGAATAGACCTGCCTGAGGGAAATTCAGGTCTATAATATTTCTTTTTCATTTGCATGAATATGCTATTTAAGCGTACGTATTCAAATGCTCAAAAACCAACAAAACCAGTTATTTTTTCCATGTTCTTAAGTCTTGTCCCATCTGCCTCTGGGTATTTTTTTTTTGTATTTCCTTGAAACCAGATCCCTCGTTTCTATGAAAGACCTCTGAGCACAAAAGAAGCAGCAAGGATGGGAACTTTTCCTTCTTTTGCCTGTATTTTTTGCTTATGTTTGATTGCATGTGGATTGTTACTATCATATTAGCTGGTTATGCTACAAATACTGGTCTCCATGCTGCCATATATCAATTAATAGTGACACAGGACAAAGAAATGTGTGTTCATTATTTTTCATGTTGCTACCCAAGAAGGTCCAGGAATTCCAACTGATTTGCTTCATCTTTCCCATTCCTATTTCATGTACAGATCATCAGAAAAAAGCGAGTGGTCTCCCCATCTGAAACCAACATATGACTTTCCTGTGCTGGGGACAGGATAAGAAACAGCATGGAAAGCAAAGGGTGGCCATACAAAATCAGATACACAAAAACGAAAAAAATTCTCAGCGCATTGGTCAAGTACCAAAAAGGCGTCAGAATTACTCATGGAGGCAGCTGAAAGGACAGCCCACTATTATTGCATGATTTCTCTCATAGCTTGTTCCAAAGTATAACCAGCAATACACTGCATGCACCAGTGTTACATCTTCTGAGAGGTGACGAAATGCTGCAGTCAAAGGAGGGTATGAAAAGATGCATCAGGGTTAAAAGGAAATCCATGCCACTGTATTGAAGGCAACATTTTTCCTTGCTTGTGTTTATTGTATTGCTGTCTGTGCATGTTTTTCATACTTTCTTATTGATGATTTTAGGAAATACTAAAGAGAAAATGAAGCTCTTTTATCTGCTTTGTTTCTCTACCATATTAAATCTAAAGAGGTAAAATTAAGATAATATACAAATCACACATGTATATTTTGAGATTTTAAACACAGACCTAAAGCAATGAATCAAAACCATGGCCAACAACGCACAAAAACTCTGTGCTTGTGTTTTTAGTCATACCTTCTAATAATCTGCAAAATTCTGTGGTTGGGTGGGAGGGACAACACACCATCTTGCTGTGATATTCCATGCACAAAGAGCAGTCAGATTTTTCTGCTTCAGACAAATTTATTTTCTACAGAGAGCAACAGGAGCTGCAGCAATGCTGCAGAAATAGTAACAAGAGCAAGGTGTTCTCTGTGAGAACAGTGTTGTAACCCCCACAGCTAGCAAGTTACATAATTGCAGAAAGTCTTAGTTACTTCCCTGTAAGATAAACATGCCCGCCCAGCTAGAGGTTACATGTACACCACGAAACTCACTTTGAAAGACAAGAAACGTACAGGCGCATGGCCTGCCTTTCAGAAAAGAACAGAAGGCACAGCCATTACCTAACTGCAAATTTTTTTTTTTTACTTCTTTCAAGTGTATTTATTGATACAGCATATGCAAAAACAAACAACCACACACACAAACAAACAAACAACAACAACGAAAAAACCAAACAGACAAAAAAAAGGGGGGGAAAAACCCCCAACGAAAATCCCACAAACAAAAAAAGAGTATTAGGTCATTTTTCTTATCCTGTTCTGACAGTCAGAGTATATTTAGGAATGCCCTGTTGGGTGTCTCCACTGACTGACACATCCAGCTTCCAGATATCCAACTTTCTCAAGATTTAAATTGGAAAACTTTCTGACTGATAACATACAGCCCCAGGTCTAGTGCACCCTTCCAATGAATCAGTAAGGAAGGTTAATGAAGTGATCTCACTGCATGTGCAAGAACAGAGAGAAGCTCTCTGCTTGCCAGCAAATCAAAGATCAGACGAGTCTGAGGCAGGACACACGGTTGCATAGCACTGCTCTCGTTGGCTATGTCACACTAGACAAGGGACCTGGTAAATAAAGGAAAACATACACACAGAGGGGTTTATGATGTGTCCAAATAGAAATAATGAAAGAAAAGGAGATTTACAGCAAAGTTCAAAAACATTATTCCCTCTACATAGCTCTCCCATAGCTCTTATTAGCAGTAAGGCATTGCCAATATTTGCAGGGGTTGGGTGGCAGAGGAGGGCTGTTCCTTCCCTTGTTTAATTAGTACTAAATGATTTTTTAAATTATTAAATGATGAGAAGGTAACATTTGAAAACCTTGGAAATCATACAACATATCAAATATATACTCATACTTCTAACACCAGTCTTCATCAAATGTAGCCAAGCTCATGTCTCTTAAGTAGAGAAGAACAGAGGAATTGTTACATTGCTATGATTAGGATGGAAAAACTACATCATATGATAGTAACAGAGGTGAAAGAGTGGAACAGGATGTCCAGAAGAGTTGCAAATGCCCCATCCCTAGAAACATTCCAGGTCAGGCTGGGTGAGGCTTTGAGCAACCTGGTCTAGTGAAAGTTGTCTCTGCCCATGGCAGAGGCTTGGACTAGATGATCTTTAAAGGACCCTTCAACCCAAAGCATTCTGCGACTCTCTGTGAAAATTAACTGACAAAGATACTTCCCACAAAGATGACCAGGAATGCTCTCTGAGCTCGTGTATTTATTTCATAACCAGTATTGTGAAGGTTCAGCTCTCAAAGTATCAAATGAGTCATACTGCCACTGCTTTTATTTATAGTATGAGAAGGTATTCAGCACTGTGCAATTGCTAACATTGACTTTTCTCCACCCTGCCTCCAGTAAAAGGCTGGTTTCTTCAGTCTTTCATTTCACTAGCTTTGCAATTTGTCCTGAAGTGAGAGTGCTACAGTAAGCAGCACTAAAGAGCAGCTCCAGCACCCACTCTCTGGGGTTACTCACTATCTTTTACATGGGGAAAGGGAAAGGGACAGATGCAGCTGAGAATCTCAGGCTGCAGAAAGATCAAGCCAGCTGCAATTACCATTATATTCATTTGCTAAATCATTCAGTTGAGATTATAATTACAATAGGACAACTAATTTTATTCATTAGAGCTCAATTAATTTAATTTGAAATTCAAGACACTAGCATTTTGGTAGTACAGCCATATTAAAGTTGAAATATAATATCTCCTGGTTGTCTTCCCCTGACAGAATAGTTTTATTTACACAGAATTGATATACAGGCATCTTCTTTAGCAGGTCAATGAAACCTTGCAAAGAAAAATTTGGATATTTTGAACTGGAGTCATCATCAACAGACTTCATTTGAAGACAAAATGGAAATCCATATGTTTTCCAAAAAGGAATTTCATGGTAAATGTCTTCTTAATGTTATTACCGAGAATATTTTCCTTTTCTGACCACAGGTAACTTGCTCCATAGTCCTTACCCTATAACCAAAGCTTACATATGACTAGCCTTATTCAGTCTGAGGTTTTTGAAGCACCCATCCTTTTTACAGCACAAAACTGTGGCAGAAAGAAGCCTCCTGCCTCAAAACAGGTCTTGCTATTCCTCAGCTATTTAAGACAGATGTTGGTCTAAAATTTTCCTAAAGCCCTCCAGCAACAGAGATTTCACACTGCATATCACGGCACTTTCTTTGTCTTAACAGAGCTGCTCCTCAACTGGCAGAAAAAACAAGGGACTAAAACTGCATCTCTGCAGAGTCATTTATTACCAACTTGGTCTTGGTAGCCCGTGTGATTTGAACTAAAATCATCTCCATCCCTGTTGGTGTCAGTGTTTAGGACTTCATTGTGCATTTTATAAATCTTCATGTTGTTATTTTAATTAGCACAGGAACTGCCAGCAAAGCCAAGCCACAGCTATTAACATCCAGCCAGGCTTCCTTAGGCAGGATTCTCCCTCGGAAAGTGGTATTCCAGTCACACCATTCGTGATTAACTGCTCAGGATTTCTATTCACCCAGGGAACAAGTACATCTTCACGCTAACTAAGTTTGGAAGAAAAATTCTCCTTTGGTGAATGCAGCTCCCTCTGTTCCCAGCATCTTTGTAGAAACTTTGTATCCAAATGTAGAGAACCACATTTGTGTAATGAGAAAAGTTTGATTTGATGCCAGAATGCTTAAAACCCAAAGAAACTATTAAATATTAACCATAACTGGGGAATTCACTATTGAGCAGGGTCTGGTAGTTTCCTCCCAAATGCAAAAATGAAGCTGTCCCTGAAAGTCTGGTGGGGAGGAAGCAATTACTGCCTCAATGACTGTTTAAGCTAAAAGTCTGCTTAAAAATTAGGTTTTCAAGGACTTTTTTTTTTTTTTTTAATGATGAAAAGCTTTCATATAAGACTGTGTTCCTTGTACTTTATTGAAGAATACCTCCAATCTTACTACATTCCAGTAAGATTAGGGGATGTCTTGTTCATGCCACCAGTCAACCAACAATCAAATCACAAGAGGAGCAGAGAGCAGAGGGATGACAGGCCACTGCAAGAAAGACAGCTTCCAATTCATCACCAGTACCAGGCACTATGACTTAAGCCTGAAACCCTTCGCCAAGGGAGGAGGTTTAACTTTCCTTAGCGCTTCAGTGGGATATTTTCATTCCATTTTAATTAAAGATATTTTCAGCATTTCAATGGAAGCCACAAATTATCTCAATCATGTGTTCCCATATTGCCTGAAAAAAGAGAACAGGAATAGGCTTTCATTCAAAATTAGGGGTGCATTGATGTGTCTGTCACAAGACAACTTTCTGAAGGTGTGGGGTTTTTTGGTTTGTTTTGCTTTGGTTTTTTTTAATATGTAGTTTCAGTACATTCTTTGGTTCTGTAGGGCTTAATTGAGATTACTCTCACTTTCTCATAATTTTTTTACTAAACCTACATGACTAAAGAACTGATGATTGCATCTCCCGGCTAGTCTAAAAGGAGAGAACCATTAAGAATTACTTTGCCTTATCCTTTCTATTCTAGAATGTGCATTTTCAGTCATTCAAGAAAAAATTAATTTCCACTTACAAACTTGAAATGCCCCATTCTACCCCACAAAAACATGATTAGAAGAGATAGGACTAAGAAGCATATGTATTCCCTTGTTTTACTTTGCTTCAAAAGCAGATAATCAGGATTAATTTTGCTGCAGAGCAGAGAGTCTTTCATGAATCCATAAATTCTAGTTAAAATCCAGAGAACATTCACTCCAAATACTTTGGTTCCCTTCTATGATCTATGCATTGTTTTATTTCTTCAGTAATGTATGCTTGAGTACAGCCTGTGCTGTGCTATAAGATCACCTCCTGCTTTCTTATTTCAATGCTCCCAAAGCTTGAGAGCAAAAGGAGATACCCTATTTTGCAGGAATCTGTTGTATTTCATTTGCAAACGGTTTTCTTAATTTCTCCAGCAGCCAGCTCTTTTCCTAGAAACAAACCAACCAACAAACAACACAATCAAATAAAACCTCCAAACACAAACAATCCACTTGAAATGAAGTACTCAGACAGTTGCCTTGCACAGTTAAAGTATGCAGGTGACTACTGAAGAATGTGTGTTACATTGCAGAATATGTCTAACTAAAAATTCAGCTACCTCAGACGTTGTATCACAGATCTCACATCTCAGAGTAATTTACTGTATTTTTACATGTAAAGACAAATCAAAAATTAGAAACTGGAGTTAAAGTAGTGCTCTATTTCTGCAAAAGTGACCATTTGTCGCTAAGCGTAATTCCTTATCTGAAGGGACTGCTAATGACAAAATCACTATCAAATGGAATGCCATCACAGCTTCCATTAACTCTCTGGGGAAGCTGCTAAAAGACTTCCAGTTCAAAAGATTACACTACTGATGAGTTTCTGAAGTTCTGAGTTTTATCTGAAAATATACACATAGAAGTATATTTTACATTCAGAGGCTGCTGCTCCAAATGTCCAGATACAGAACTTGGGTTTTCTTCTGTTACTCTTTTCCTAAGAAAATTTTGCTTTAGAATTAGGTCCTTCAGTGGATTTGTGGGAATAAATTTGGTAAAATTCATTTCAGGAAGTACTGTGATAGAAAGTAATAAGGAAAAACTCACTTTTTGTGGGTATATTTTCATATCAAGCTGGAAAAATCAATGTTGAAAAAATCCACCTTTTAAGTATACATGCTGTTTACAAGATTTTTGCAAAACCGGGTTTTTTTACATAAAAATTGCCAGGTAATTAGTTCTAATGCAGTTATGGATCAACATTCTTGCAGTGTACTATCACAGAAAGACTAAAAGTAGAACAAGAAGGGTATTCATGTGGTGTACCGGTTTAGCGAGGATTCTTGGGTTATTTCCACTCTGGCTTGAACCTTAACCCCAGAACTATGCCCTAACAAATTCTAAAAGATTCAGAGTGAAGAGTACAGCATGTAATGCATACTTAAAATCTTAACTCACTATGCAAAAAGGCAGGAGAAAATCAAGCTCACGATGGAAACTAAGGATGAGTCTGCCACAGACACTGCAGGAGTATGTGCAGGGCTGTATAGATGATAAGAATATTTTCAGTCATACATTCTACCTTGCCGTTTGCATGTTAAAAACTGCTGGGGAAGGGAGCACCAGACAGGAAGGGAGAGATCCTAGCAAGGAAATTATATTAGCTAAGGGCTATATGCAAAGCATAAAACACAAAATCCAGATAAAAAGAAATGGAGCAAAATGCAAAGCAGTATTTTTGCCATAGGGAATACCACATAATTCACTAGAGAAAATGGATTACATGGCCTGACAACAGTAAGGGGATGCCAGAGACTGTTCTCATAGCAGAACTAAGCTATAATTGCCATATTGTTATAATTTTTATTGGGCAAAAACTTGCAGCTTTCACTCAGTCAGCTCTCACATTAGTGCTACACAGCATTTAACAAGCAATTTCAGCCCCCATTCTCCATTTGAAAAATCTGATGTTATTCTCTATGGAAACTTATGACCTTCCTCATCTAAAGCACTGTCAGACATGTCAAACAAATTGCTGCAATAGTATTTGCCATGGAGTCAGAGCTGCTCTTTCACTACAACACCATGAAAATAGTAGAGACGTGCATGTCTCAGACTTGAACTATCATTTCATCCTTTGCTCTAAGGCCTGAGACTGGCAAGGAAGGGGAGAAGACAAGCCAGAGAAGTTGCGAAACTGGTGAATACACCTGCGATATATCTCAGCACATCTGGCAAAAAATGGCAGAAATGGCAAAAAAAGTTAGTAAGTTGTGCCAACCCTCTTGGTCACTCCTTTCCCAGCAATCATAGCCAGGTAGGACCCTCCACTGGCCTAGAAGTAGCATCTTTTCAACTGGAAACTTTTTAACTTGTCACTAAGATCATTTGCTCTAAATCACTGAGAAATCATTTGTGTTGACATACCAGTATTGTGTTCCTCCAGGCCCTCCTTTAGCGGCTATCATGTCCTTTCTCTTAAAACACATCATGAAAATAATAATTCAGATGGCAAGTGATTACCCTCCTGGGGTTTCTCAATTGGTTTCTCCTGTCTTTTTAAAACATTACTAATTGACGTGAATTTTCTCATTACTATCTCAGCAGTTTATTTGATGGACACTTCACAAGGAAATATCTACATGAGAATTTTTTGTTTATTTTTCATGAAGTGCCTATAGTTAAATAGCTTTGGGGGAGTGTCACAGATCAAAGTGCTGAAACTTGAGAGTAATGCACTGAGATCATATGTTTATGTAGGGTGGGGGTTGTGGTCTGTATGAGCCCCTACAGCACTTGTCAGTATCCCCAGCAGTGGAAGCCCAGTCAAATTGCAGGTGAATTTTCCCAAGACAAAATCTTCTTTGATTATTCCAAAATCTTAGAGTGCTGAAGCACAACGCTCTTATTGCATATCAGACATCCGTCTTCTTTGGGAACAAAAATCTTGGAAAGCTCAATAGTTGATTTAAATCCTCCTTTAGTGTTTCAAAATATTGGGGAAAAAAGGCTGCACACATGGTTGTGTCTTGGTCCTGCTTGTTCTCTAAGCACACAGGAATACTTACACCACTGTGTCAGGGGTATCCTGCAGCTCAAAGTTCTTTCTGCAAAGATTTACCTCCAGCTACAGCAACTATCTCATGTAGCCTCTGCTTTGCTTTCCCTTGGCCAAAAGGAGCTACTGAAGAATTTCACTCATGTAGTTCTTTGTGTTATTCGACAGTGTACCTTCCATTTATTTTTCAAATATTCTTGCTGAACCATCTTACATGGTCTCACATTCACTAACTTCTCTGAGCAAAGACATGGTCACTGGAGACCTGCCAAAATCAAACGGGAAGATGGCATCAAAGTTGTTAGTTCTTGCTACAATATGCTGTTCTGTGTTGCTTTGTTTCAGTGGATGACAAGGGTAAGAGCATTGAAAACCTGACTTCTGGTTTTAGCCTGAGGCACCACTGTTTCCTGTAGCTGTATCTTTATTCAGTAGTCTCCAAAACGCGGTACAGTCAGTACCCATTTTGTTATCTGAGATAGCACTGCCCCCCATCTACAGACCATACTGGCATTATACATGAGCAAGTGGAGCAGAACATATTCTGCCTGTCTCAAGCCAAGACTTAAGGCATTAGATGGATAAAATCCACAGAGGGAGCACAGAGACAGACTGGAGACACTGAACTCCTTCCCATTCCAGAGACCTCTGTCGCTTGCATCTTGGCCCCACATGGTTGTCATAGAAAAACAGGAAGCCATCCTTTTTTCTACATGTGTTGTTGGAGCTGGAAGAATTTTAGCCCATTTTTGTCTGCTTTTTGGTGGGAGACTTTGAAGTGGGAGATACCAAACTAGATAAGCAGAGAAGAGAATGGCTCCACCCCTTCCTTTGAGAGGACTGAACACTTGAAATAACAAAAAAAGATATTCAGCACAGAAATCTATCTTACTGCTATTTCAATATGCCAATAGGAAAAGGAAGCTGTTCTCTCCTCCTTTCTTTTTCCAGCTAAAAGATAATAAATAATCTGTTCCTGCTTTTACTCACCTAATAGGACTTGAAGAAAAATAACAGGGTCATGCAAGTCACCCATGGTTGCCACACCTGGACTGGACTGAGATTAGCAGCACTTTTACTACTCATGTACGCTACATATGCCCACAGAGAAAGGAAGATGTGGATTGCAGTGGACTACTTTAGATATGGAAGCTTCTCAAAGATAATTTTGTTCTGTTACATTGTTCCTTGAGCCTTTGCTCCTCAGTAATGTAGCATGATATTGCCATCAAATGTTAGCACTGTGCCAAAAAAAAATGCCTTCGGGAATGCAGTGCCTCATCTCTATTTTTCCTTGCTTTTAACTCCTGTGCATTCCAGAGTCATTATGGCAATTCTTTCCTACAATTCCTCTAGTGACTGAATCTGTAAGGAACATATGAGGAAGTTTCAAGCATTGTGCATCTTCTGGGAAAATTCTGGCATTGGCTATATACCTTATATTTTGCATCCTCAACTCTGGCATAGTAATTTGAAAGCATTCAAACAGAGAACTTGGGTTTTTTTAGTAACCAATCTGGGGGGGAAAAAATTAAAATCTCATCCCATATAACTGACTTCCCATCTTTATAGAAAGACCAGATCCTTAGGACAACTGAGATAATTGCTCCTTGAGTTCATGCAGTAATTGACATCAGGAATAGCTGTTCCTAAAGGCAATCATTCAGTAATTTACTGGTACATTTCACAGCCATTTGCTTATACCACAAGAAATTTGCCCCTCAGGCATCCTGGGTTCTGCAGAGACTATGAACAAATCTCTTTTTAAGAATCTGGTCCCCCTATTTCTTCTCCTTCCAGCTCCACAAATTCTCCATATTCGCCTCCAACTTTTTTACACTTTTGTATTGAAGCAATTTGGGTCCTTTATTTTTCTTGTTTGGGTTTTTATTTTCTGTCCTGTTCTTCTATACTATAGCAGCAACTTTAGGCCATTGAGAACAAACAAGAGCTTGCTTCTGTGTTCCACTGTAGTAACTAGGGTGAGCAAGAAAAGGACAAAAGGCTCTGCCAGACTGCAAGGCTGGCAAGGCCAGTGCTGAGCTGTGGTGGCAATGCATGCACAGCCCAGTCTGTCACTGCAGAAGGGCACTGTGGTGCAACGAGCCCTGAAGTGGTACAGGTTCTTCCCAGACTTTACCTCAGAGCCCCAGAGTCACAGATCAGTTTATGACAGCTCAGTCAAAGGATAGCACATCTACAGAAACACTTCACAAACCTGCTTCTAAATTCTAATGGGAATCACTCTTTCAGCCAATCACCAGCAAGTCCCTGTTTCACTGTACAAAGGAACCAAAGAGGTTCTCAAATAAATGCCTGGGAAACTTTGGGACAGAAAGAACGATGACTTTTTTATCCTTAATCCTCCTCTTCAAAATCCTTCCAAAAGACCAAACTGCTTGAGGTTAAGTTTCCTGACTTCTTCAGACAGGAACCAGCACATAAAAGTTTCAGCTGTAGGATACCTAAATTGCCAAAGATTTTAGTAACTCAAAACAGGCTCTTACAAAAATTTTAGCAGCTACCAGCTCTGCCTACAAATATATAGTATAGAGGAAATACATTTAAGTGTTGAGAATAACAGCAGTATGGCTGTAGGACAATTCAGTCTGATAGTAACAGGGAAGCTATAACCAAGTAGACTGTATATACAACAGCTAAGATGAACTCCAGTAAAACTTTTATGCCCTACCATAACATCATCATTTTCTTTTTGCTAGATGTGTCAGAGAAAAATGCTATCTAAGGCATTTGGAATTCAAGACTAGAAGCCTCAGAGATGGCTTTTGAAATGTGAAGGTGTGTGATAAATCTATCAGATAGTTCTGCAATTTTTAAAAGAGATGGATATGCCTTTTGTGCATACGTGCAGGAAAGATTCCTTTTGCCCACCCTACATAAGCTTTCTCTCCTACTAATATGCTGTTGAACACTGGCATAAAATACTTCAGTTGTCTAACATGAAACAGAAAAGCCACTACAAAATTTAGAGACTGAAGAAATAGCAGCATTTCATACCAGTAAGTGGAATTATAATTTTGCCTTCATCTGCTGTCAAAGTTAACATTTGTGACTGTGCCACTAAACAGAGATGGCTATATTGAGAAGCACAGATAGCAAATACAAACATATGTTATTTAGCACAAATAACAAATATATTGTTATTTCAATCATTCAAGCAGAATTTAGCTTATCAGTTATTTTTCCCTATAATGTCTTCTACATTGGAAAACATCTCGCAAAATCAGAAAGAGTTGAACTGCATGAGAAGGGACAGCTTTTACCTTGCCCTATTTTGCTTATAAATATCAGGATATCGTATTAAGTTGTCTGTTACAAAACATTGCTGTTCACTTGCATCACAGTTGGGAAGTATAAACAAGCTTCAAAGCACAAATATTTTGTAGGAATTTTTCTATTACTCTCTTTAATTGAAAATTTTTAACCACTGCACACAACACAATATATTGTAAAGCTCCTATTAAGCATCAACAAAATTACTTTGCTACAGTAATACAATAGCAAATAGGATTCAAAAGAAGTAATCTAAATTTTATCTAATTGCAGTAATTTGATTTTATCAGACCTTACTTATAGCTGTGGAAATCAAGAGTCATAACATTTAAGCATTCTACTTCACAAGCCAGCATAAACTGAAGTACTTCAGATTCTTCCTTGAAATTTTTCAGATGAGAGTGAATAAAAATAATTTTGATGTATCCTGACCAAACCACTACTTTGTGTACTCACCCGTGACCTTCAGGATTTTTGAATATACAGAACAGCCACTTTGCTCTTGTATGTATAAGGTAACAGAAATGGATCATCCTATCCTGGGGTATGCTGTGCTGTCTTGCTATGAACATTCAATTTTTGTGTGGGTTTTTTTTGGTTTGGGTTTTTTTTTAATCCTAGGAATATCATGCCAGTTCAGTTAGGCAGTCTTTAAAATGGCTTGACTCTTCCTACCTACTGTACCCTTCCTCACACAGGCACTGTGTGTGTAAGTGAAATGGTCATGAACGCTGACATGTTTTTTCACCAGGAAAGATGTATCTGTCTCTAACATCGGGAGAAAAATAACACACAGAGGTTTTACTGGAGTGAGAAATTGGCTATTGAGAACTCGTTACACAGATAACAAGCAATCCCGTTTTGGTGTCCACCTACCTGATTCAATTCATGGCAAGCTTCTGGTTTCTCTCTCTCATATACCTGAAAGATCCATAACAGTATCTGTTGTGGAACAGAGAAACAAGGCTTTCCAGGAATTATTAAGGGAACAGGAACTGTCTTTCTAGGCCAGTTATTTAGCCAACCCTTTAGTTTACAAAGACCATGAGTCCTGAAACAGGAGGCATGAAACTGCAATGATGACAATTACACTTTTCATTTACTCAGCAGGTATTTTTTAGTACCTTAAAAAGGTCAGAAATAATTTCATTGCCTTTGAGAAATTCCACAGTAAAGATCTTCTTGATGAAAGGTAGAAGGGGAAACAAGCCAACTTTTTGCATGAAAGTTTCAAAAAAATTTTGCAACCCTTTAGTTAACAAATTTTAAGGATCTTGAAGAGAAAGATGCTGGATCCACTCCATAGAAATGAGGGGGTTTATTCATGGTGTCATAACACGGTGTCATATCAGAACCAGGCAAAGAACATGCATTTGATTTCTAGCCTCTCTTGTACCATATAGCATCACCTATTCAACTACAAAATATTTTAATATGTATTTAACCATTTAATAATGTCATAGCTGTTTTGAACCTTCATGGAAGATTATAAGAGCTTTCTTACCACAGAACGCAGTGTTTTGAAACCAAGCATCAGTAATTAGGTGTAGTGGGTTGACCCTGGCTGAGTACCAGGCACGCACCAAAGCTATTCTGTCACTCACCTCCAAAGCTGGACAGGGAGAAGAGAATATAACAAAAAGTTAATGAGTTAAGGACAGGGAGAGATCACAAACCAAATACCACCTCAGGCAAAACAAGACGCAAACTGGGGATATTAACTGAATTTATTACTACCAAAATCAGAGCCGGATAATGAGGAGTAAAATCAAATCCTAAAAACATCTTCCTCCCATGTCTCCCTCTTTCCTGGGCTCTTCCTCCTCCCCTCCAGAGGTACAGGATGACAGTGAATGGGGGTTATGGCCAGTTCATCACACATTGTGCCTCCCAGCGCTCAGGGAGAGGAGTCTGTTCCAACATGTCTCCACAGGAGACACCTCTCTGAACTTCTCCAGTGGGAGCTCATCCACAGGCTCTCCATGAACTGCTCTCCATGAACTGCTGACTGTGTGTCTCTGTAANAGACTCAAACTGGGGATATTAACTGAATTTATTACTACCAAAATCAGAGCCGGATAATGAGGAGTAAAATCAAATCCTAAAAACATCTTCCTCCCATGTCTCCCTCTTTCCTGGGCTCTTCCTCCTCCCCTCCAGAGGTACAGGATGACAGTGAATGGGGGTTATGGCCAGTTCATCACACATTGTGCCTCCCAGCGCTCAGGGAGACGAGTCTGTTCCAACATGTCTCCACAGGAGACACCTCTCTGAACTTCTCCAGTGGGAGCTCATCCACAGGCTCTCCATGAACTGCTCTCCATGAACTGCTGACTGTGTGTCTCTGTAATGGGTCTGACTGAGGTGAAGCTCACAGCCCTTACGGTGCTGTGCTTTGCACTGGTAGCTGGGCAGGTGTTGGTAACAGAGAAGTGTCTTGGCTACCGCCAAGCAGTGCTGTCCCTCTGACATTCCTTCCCCCACCAAAGGGGATGGCAGTGGGTGAGATCCCGGGAGGGGACACAAGCAGGCCAGCCGACTCAAATAAGCCAAAGGGATATTCCATACCATATAACGTCAGCTCAGATACATAGTCTAAGGAAGAGAGGAGGAACGTTGCGTGTGCTGAAGCTTCCCAGGAAGTGTCCGAATGTCGCTGCTTGATGGGAAGTAGAGACTGATTTCTTCTTTTTTCCTATTTAGCACTTGCATGTGCAGATCTCTGCTTGTTTCTTTCTTTTTGCTGTAATAAAACCGCCTTATCTCATCCTGCTGGTTTTCCCTCCATCTTATTCTCTGCCCAGCCCCAGTGGGAAAGGGAGTGATAGAGTGACTGAGAGGGCACCTGGCAGCCAGCCAGGGTCAGCCCACAACAGTCACTCTTCCAGGGGTGCAATCCTTCAGGCACAGCCTGCTCCAGCGTGGGTCTGTCTTGGAGCTGGATGGCACTGGCTCTGCTGGACATGGAGGAAGCTTCCAGCAGCTTCTCATAGAAGCCACCCCTGTAGACCCCACTACAAAAATCCGGTCACACAAACCCCATACAATATGATTATTGTATACACATAACTGTAGAAGGCAGCAGCAATCTTGCATTTTGCAAATCTATCAGGTTTTATCTTTTCTTTACAATACCCAAAGGAGCCCTGATGCTCTGAAATATGCCAGATAGCATCCACCACAACCCAGTGCCTTTAGAGAAAGTGTTATCAATTAGATATACATTCCAATTGTCCCAGCTAAGCAATTTCTTAGACTAAAGGGATTCTGAGTGATTTCATGGTACAACGAAAGACAGTTAATGTAACACAGAAAACTTAAACTGTCACTTGAGGTGTCACACAGCAATCGAAAAGATTTTACTGTCCACTTGAAAAAATAACAATAATCATGCAAGGGTTTCAGTGAAACAAAGATCTGTATGCCTCAGCATATAAAGGACTGAGGTTTTGTATAGAAAAAATCTTTGGGTCTATGTATTCCGTTCTTGTGCAAGCAGAACCTTAGAAACAGCAGTGCTCAGGTTTAAATTGGATTTTGAGAGGGCTCTTTTTCCTGTGGCAGACAGTCAGAAATCTTGCTGACTGTCCAATTTACAAGAAACAGATGATGTCATTTTGATAAAGCTCCCTTCTAGGTTCACATACCCAAGTGTTCAGACAAATTCAGACTTTCTGCTTTCTGTGAAACATCCGAAAAGGTCAAGATCCCAAAGAGTGAAGGGAAATAGAAAGACAAGAAATTAAAGTACAGTACTTATCAACACTGCATTTTAACACTAAGCTATGTGAGTGTCTGTGTGTATATTCTGTTGTGTTCAGGAAAATACAGCATATATTCTTGATTCCTACAGGTATGAAACAATAGAGTTGAAAATCACATCAACAGGGAAAATGCTGCACTTGTAGTAAAGTATTTATTTATTTTAAAACGTTATTACATTGCTCGAACATTATTTCAAAATAAAAACATAATATATTCATTCAAAACTAGGCTGTTACGCATATATATTTAAACTTTAATTTTCATACACATAGTGAAAGAAATTTATATTTTACAACTAGGCATTTTTAATAGACTTCATGAAAAACATGTTTAAAAATAACTGTCAAAATCTGTCTCTTTAAATATACAAAATATCCTTGCTGTGCTGAAGATATCTCTCTTAAAAGCCAAAAATATCTGAATCAATAGCTGAGTCTACATCAAATCTGAAAACAGTAGTGACATAAAAACGTAAAAGCACTGTACAAAGTAACTACAGCCTTTGTTTGTCTCAGTACTGTACATATCTAGTTTTAAAAATATTTTATAAAAACTGCTGTTATTGAACTTAACATCCTTTCTCATGTGCAGAAAAAAGTGAGCCACTGACATAATCTTTGTTTACTAAAATGTCTCCTTCTCAGAATTGTGAATCAAAGAATTCAAAGGGAATTTTACCACTTATTTCAATGAGAGTAGGACTGAAACTTTTCTTCAGCACATCCTTTAGTAATCTCTCTTGGCTTTCCCCCTAGTTTTATAATGCAAAATATTACAAATTCTTAAATACATTAACTGAAGAAATCAAAACTCAAGTACTTCCTATTACAAGGCTGGTGTATGGATTAGTTTACTGTAAAACGGAGTGTTCAATTAAATGAAACCCAGTTGCAAATAACGCTGCATGCTTTTTAATCATGAACCCTCTCTCTTCTCTTACTTCCTTTATAGTCCCTTCTGGCATTTCTTCTGGAATGAGCTTTTTAGGAAGGTGCGGTATCCTGGATCATCCACATACTCATTCTTAAAACGAGAGCTCAATACTCTCTGCCTTTTCTTCTCTCCCAAGATAATATCTGCTCCATAAAATGTGTCCTCAAATCTCATGTCAGAAGCTGTAGACTGAAACCAGACATTAATTATACATATGCACAAATTTTACCTTTCCATGTCCTATTCAGTATTTCATTCTCTAAGTCTGTAGTGTTCCTTGGAAACAAGTAACTAACACCTGTTGTTAGTCTGGATTTTATCCAAGGATCACACAATCATGCTAATTCCAGCTGAGAAAACAGTGATATGGAAGTGATGCAGCTGTTGGGCAGGTTTGATCCTAGCAGTATCATGTAGTATTCACTACCTTGTGTTATTCAGGAAAGTTTTAAATGCAAGGTACTACGTCATGGATGCCTGAAAAGAAACCTGGGCACTGCCTAATTTGCAAAGGATCAGGGTCACAGTTTGGTCACTTGTCAGCAAATGTAAACCAACTGGGAATTCCCACTAATAAAGCAGTGGGACAACAAACAGCAAGCTGTTTGGGCAAAGTCAGAGGCAGAATATTTTGGACCAACTTTCACTGCTGGAGTCATGGAAAAATTCCCAAAATTAAGAAAAACATCATTTAGAAGGAACTGGTGTCTTTTACTTCAATAGACAGAAAAAGTATCATAGGCTGTCTTTAACTTGCCCTGTGTTCAGCACCAGGAGGGGAAGGAGGTGTTGGGCATGCCTTGAGGACTAACCTAGGCATTTCTAGAATTTAAGGCACTAGCGGAAAATCATGCAAAGGTCTGAGCAACGGCTATGGTGTGTTTTATTCAGCTGACCAAGTTTGATGTTACTAACCTTTACTTAACTCCCTAATGAAGTTAATTATGTAAAATAACCTAATAAATAAATAAGTAAAAAGAAATACTGATTTATAAAAAATCAGTTTTAAAAACAACATCATAAACCCCATTATTATTATTATCCTGAGAACGCAACAGTTTGCATTCTACAGAGCATGCAGTTAATTAGACAAGCTTCTTGCATTTGGTCTCAAAAACAAAAAAATGGCAATGGTATGCTTCCAAGTACAATAAAAAACTTCATTAAATATAATCAGACAGTTCTTTTAACATTTTCCAAGACACCTATCTTAGCCCTAGTCAGGACATGGAAATTTGTGCATTTGTCCCTAATTCACTGACAGAAAGTTTTCTTATCCCTGAATATCTGACCAGCGCACTTTGAATTAGAAGGAACTGTCTTAAGACATGTAAAAACAGCCATCTCCTCCAACAAATGTATGGAAGAATTTTCTCTTTTCATTCTCTAGATGTTATGCTCTCTGTGAGCTTCAACACTTTTCCACTTGGCGTATGTACATGAAAATGGCTAGCTGGTGGATGTTGTCTGAAACAGCAGGAAAATTTTAAAAAGTAGCAAATATTTGGTTTTAAACCAAAGACTAGTGAAATGTTGATAAATCCTGCCAGCAACTTGAATGAGTTTGGATCAGTTACATTGTTTCTTACAAGAACTTAATTGCCTTTTTATTAAATGCTAGGCTTTTAAAATTACAAAGTTCTGAGAAGATGGAAAGTTTTTTAAAAACGATACATGTTATAAGCATACTGAAAGAACAGAATGTCTGTCAATTTAAATGTTTACTAACTAGATCAATCCTGATCTGACAGATGATCAAACACGATGCCCCTTTTAGGAGAAAAGAATTATGTCTGACAATAGCATTTGACTGTACTGGAAGAACAACTAACCATCTCACTAGCAAATGGACACATCTCCTAAGTGGGCTGATTTAGGCACTCCTAATAGCACAAGCCTCACAAAACATATGTCAGTTTAAACCGAAAATCCAGAATAAATCCAAGTATTGGCATTTTGAGCATATATAACTATACATTATAAAGTTAGCATCAGCAAATACTCACTAAACGTGCTTTTACTCTCTTAGGAAGCTCTTCATCCAGTGTATATATTTCTTCTCTCTTCATTACTATTTGAGAACCATCTTCAAACTCCACCTAATTGAAAAAAAAAAAAGGGTATTTGAAAATAAAATAATTACCTCTTGCAGGAAGTTTCTGGAAATGTTTTCAGATAAAAATGTATATCTAAGCAAAGAAGACATACACAGACATTTTGCTATCTGTTTTAGCACAAAATTAGGCTGAAACATAAAAATTGCTATTTCTTCGGAACTGCAACACATACTTACATTGAAAATAATATCTAAGCAAAGAGACTTCAAAATCAGCACTGACACATATATAATAAAGTAAAATTTGTTAGATTAGGAATCCTGAACAGTAACAAGACAGGCAACATTATTTTGCAGGAGTGACATATTAAAATGTCCTCGTGTCATTTTTATTTGTCTCTAATTCTTTTACTTGCTTCTAATAAATAAAAAATTAATTTTAACATCCTGTGATTCAAGGTTGAGGAAGACCACGTCAAAAGAAAGTGTGAGTGACAACTAAGGAAATACCAGTTAACAGAATTTTATTGAATCTGATGGAATTTCTTTTAAATGCTCTGTTCAGAAGATGAAAAGCTTTATCATGCTTAGGTTTAGATTTAATCCAATATGAACCCCGTTAGCAGAAAATGAGAAAGGAAATGTAACTAGGTGTGAGGAATGTTAAAATGCTGAGGCTTTGAAGCATTTAAGCTTTTTCAGTAGCTGCTGACTTTTTCCTCTATTTTAATACTTCATCTAACAGTTGTGAATTTCAGCTATTATCTGTGACGGCAGTTTAGCTCCCACAGAAACTAAAATTCAAAGTTTGGTATAAAATTAGAAGTCCCATTCTACATCCTCAGGTGATTTAATGAGACTATGTGAATGACAATACATACTTGACTAGAAGAACAAGCACAAATACAAACATACGAGAAGACTGACTTATCAAAAGTATTACTGCAGATAAAACTGAAAAATCATGCATTTGAACTTGTAAATGGACTGGGTTTTTAGTTTCAAACTAAAAGCTTGGCTGAGTATGTCAGATTAATATGTGAACAGCTGAAAAATCCTATACTGTATATCCATTCTATAAAGCCAGGATACAGTCTGTGATCTATTAATTTCTTTAAAAACATTTTTTTTTCACTGCAGCTAACAGGAATGCCCAGATCTGGAATGAATTTGGAATGCACAGAGCACACAGATGAGTAACAAAGTCACAGCAGTCATCCTTACTCCTGTCTGCTCCTGTTACTGACCCCATAAGCCTACTCTGTTACCCATATGTTAGAGGAACTTAAAGGTCAATTTGCCTTAAGCTTGTTTAACTAAATGGTGGCAATCCAGGATGCAGAAATAGTCTTTCTGCTATTCCTGCTACTTCCTGCACAACACATTTGGTAATGTTTTTGCATAATACAGTTGATAATAATGTTTTTTGTATCCCTGATGAAAATACCGGGTAGGAAATTAACTCTGCCACTCCATGTGATAAGAAAATCTCCTCTTAAATGATCAATATATTTGTTTTTACTTATAGTGTGCAGTAGGATACAAGTGCTTCATACCAGAGAATCTGTCATGCTTGCAGTATGAAATATATTGCATATTTATCAGAAGAGTAACTTGAATTTCTTCAGCTACAATCCAGCATATCACACTGGAAATAATTTGCCTACACTTGATAGCAAACAGAGCAAGAGTTCCTCTAAGACTTTCAGTAGTATCATGATTCATGCAAAATATAAGCCCACCATCTCTAATAGCTCAAATTCAATTCAGATTGCAGATCCTACATTTCAAATCATCAGTTTTACCAAATAAGTTATTTTATTTGGATTCTGCTGCTGTGTTGAGTCTGCAGGATATTTTACTATCTTCATGAGATTTTCTTCTATAAGAACATCATAAATTAAAGCGAAAGCTGTTAGAAAACAATTAATGGAGCGAATGGATAATTTAATAAATTAACTCAATTGTGAACCTCACTATCAGATATCATCAAGAAATCAAATGTAGATCACATTAACAATTTCACTTAACACCTGCTTCATTTGGCAGTTATAGCTCTGCTTAGGGACTGCGCAGGATACTGGCTGATAAATGTCTCACTGTGTGACACAAATTCTGGTGCATTGTGTCATAGCTCCTGCACACTCAAGTACTGCCACATTTGGTACAAATGTCTGATGAACATGAGGAAAATTCACAGATTTTTCCAGTGAGAACAGATTTGCCTTATGAGATCTAAGAAATCACACAAAAGACTGGGTAAGAGAATCTCAAAGGTGAAACATAGATCACACCAGAAGAAAATAAACCTTTGTGTGCGTGTGCGAGTCCTGGGAGCTTTCAGACATTGTTCAGAAAGACCAGAAGAAGAACTACTAACAGCTCTTGAAGTTAACCTTGTACCCTCCCTGTTGTAAACTTTTTGTAATCTGTAGCCACATGGCACCCGCCTCTATCATCCTGCAGACTGAAATACTTGCTTGTCTCTATAGTTCTATGTATTGCAATATGGACTCCCTCTCACCTTTAAACTTTGTCATTTCCCCCATGACAGGGTTGTTAAAGACAATTTACAGGAATTTATGTTTGTTATGCTAAGGAACTCTAAATTTTGCTGAGCCTCCACATGCTTATCCATTTTCCTTAAACAAAACTGGTTTCATCATGTTGCTCAAGAGGTCTAAAATAAGACAAAGTTGTTTGTTTTGACTCTGTCAAATTCCTTCAAATATGAAAGACAACAACATTCATCTAATTTACCTCACAGTATTCCTCAGAAGAGCAGATGTTCAAAAGATTAAATGATTTGAAGATTAATGTTACTATAGAAAAATAATCTTCATACTTTATAAAGAACTTTCCACCTTCACAACATAATACAGCTGCTAAATATAAGGGAAGAGGTAAGATTTAGAGACTAGCTCAAGGCTCTAGGCTTTTGAGGACTTGAATTAGATTGCAAGTCATTGGCAAAGTGAGAAGGTCACTGCAGCAAGTCATTTAGCTTCCCTGTGCCTTAATTTATCTATGGATACAATAGTAAATTCGCCATTTTCGTACAGTAATGTGAGGCCCTCTGATGAAAAGAGTTACATAAGTGAAAATGATTACACATATATAAAGGAAATGTATCTAGATTCTCATTCTTTCAGAAGTGCTATTATTATTGTGATTGTTTTATTGCAGTTTCTACCATTCACTTGGGTACTCAAAGCTGCTGACTGATTTTTCTCAAAGGCAAGCCCATAAAAAAACAATAATTGTAACTCTGAAATCAGAAGTCAGCTTTTTAGCCTTGCCTTTACTGTTCAGTTCCTTTTTGCCTTTGCTGAGGATAAAATGCTCCTTAGATTAATAAATTCAAAAATGTCTCAGACAAATGAATGTTATACTCTTCTTACTGTCCTCCCTTCCAATCGCTTATGGAATGCCTCAGGTTCACTGTAGGCAAATACCAATACTTAATTTTATGTCATTAATCATATAATTAGCTGACATCAAATAAAAGTAAATAACCTGCAGAAAATAACAAGTGTTACCTTTCAATCTTAACATTCCACCTGTTTACCTGAGTTCTTAGTAAGCAAGTGATTTTCTTGGTTTTGTAAGAACAAGTGAAACCTCACTGCCAAAAAATGCACAACACTTGCTACTGGGCTATAAAGTTTTTCATATTAGTTAAAGTGTGGTAACAGTTACAATAAGAGTCCACACTTCAGCGTTCTACATCTTTGAAGGCGTGGCTGGCAACTCTAATGCTAGAGCCAAATGAGCAATTTACAATAAAGACATCTGAAAAGAAAGCACCTGGTAATAAATATAGATACTCACCTGATACATGTGAGCTGTATTTGTTCCCAGATACTTTGCACCATACAGTTTTCCATCAGGCCATTTCACTTGGACAACCTCTCCCTCTGCAGGTGGACCCAGCCTTAGGCAATCTCTGCTCTATTTACAAAGAAGGATGGATTCTCAAATCAGTGAGTGAGCCACTGCACTTAAATTACCAGTAAGATGCTTTTACAACTTGGTAATTGGAGAAGATTTATTACCATGCATGTTTCAAGTTTTATAATCCTGCTAATGGGCTAATGTTAATGTTAGCCCTTATGAAAATGAAATACTGACCAGAGAAACACTCTCTTGACAGCTTGATGCTGCACTGGTAAGACAACGTATGCATAAATCAGACAGCTATCCGCAGCTGTGATACACTTCCACCAAAATTAATTTCTAACACACATTGAAAATAAGGATCACTAAAGTGCAATTGCATATGTGTACACTTTCTCTTTTACATATCCCAGTAATTCATGTTTCGTTAACCACAGCACATTTTTGCTTGATGCTGTCTTTGCTGACTGAAACGTATGTGGATCAAACCAAAAATGGTGAGAATGCCAATGAGATTTTTGCTTAGCTGATTGAGAAAAACTGAAAGAATCCAAATGCTTACAAAATAAAATTAGGGGGAAGTATTTTTTTCCAGAAGATATAAAGCATTTTTGTTCCAATGGTTTGGCCAACTTTCACGCCTGACTTGTTGAGCATGTCAGAGCATCAGCAGCTGGTTTCTTTTGTCCCATATGTCTTGGTATGAACTAAATGACTCATTTTCAGAGCACGGCAGCCACACACCCATACCAGCAGCTGCTCACATGAGGAAATAAGACAAAGGATCAGAAAATGATGAAAAAACATCTGGGCTCACCAATTCTTTGGTCAAATATTCACCCCAACAAAGGCGTTTCTACTTCATAGTGACTACATGACAAGACCTATCATGTAAGTTAGTGTTAATTTAGTGGTATTCTCCTAAGTGTGAGAGGACTCACTCAGCGACCACACTACCTGAGCTCACTCATAAGTGGTCTAGAGTTGGAAGAGAAAAGATAAAGACAAGGACTCAGTTATAAGGACTCAGTGACAATGTCCTGCAGGACCTGGTGCTATCTCAGGTTGCCACAATAGTATCACCATTTTCTTAGATTTATGTAATAACTTAGAAAAATATTTGTATTTTGAGTTTGTTTTGGGGTGACTTTATTATGCTATATTCTCTATGCTCTGTGCCAGACATGAATCCTGAGCCTTTCTGTGCCTTTAAGCTGGGTCCAAGAGAAAAGGAAAGAAAAAAAGAGACGAGCGGATTTGTGTTCAAGGACACATACACTTCTCTGCATTCCTGCTGCTACAGAGCTGGAGAGAGACGGAGAGCTGAACTTCTTTACTTTTTAGTTAGCCTGCTGGCTGAGGCAAGACAGTTTTTGTTTTTTTTTCCTGGGACTTTGGCTACTTCTTCTTCTCTTCTGGACTGTTCAGCAACACCAGAACATCACCAGGAAGCCTTACACCATGGCCTGGAGGGGCCCATGCCAAACATCAGCTCTGGAGAGGGCAGAGCCACACATACAAAGAACTCTGAATCTTCCTAGGTCTTCTGCACTGCGAGAGGCTTTATTATTTAACATTACTCATTCTCTTTTCCGTGCCTGTGTGCACTTTGCCTGTTAAATAAATAGGTTTTTTTCACTTTCCTCTGAGGAATTTCTTTCCGAATCTGGGGAGGGAGGGGCTGCTGAAATCTGCCTTCTAACAGAGGGATGTTCATTTCGGACGTTTTCCTCCAAATCTGTCTTGAACCAAGACAGAGTTGAACAATTCACTTCCAACAGAGGCCAATGATTGTCACGACAAAGCACTTAAAATGTGAGAGCAAAAATGCACTACAGTGATCCTCACTTGGACGTTATCCTGATATAATATCATTCTAGCCAAATCCAACCTTTATAAACTGATTTTAATCACACATCTCTTAATCCATGAGTTTGATTCAACACAGGATAAAAGAAATTAAAAGCTGGATTTTCACAGAAACCCTTTCCTGCATGACAATACTGTCTCTGTTACCCCTCAGGTGCTGTGCAAAGGGGACAGCTTTAAAATATGCTCTCTGTGTTTGCCTGGCACAGGTTGCTGTGACAAACACAGAAAGATATATCCTTTCAATGTCACCATATATTTGGAGTAGGTGGAATTACTGTATTATCCTTCCCAATATTTTCAGGAGAGGCAGGAGGAAAGGGGAAAGGATGGCTGCTGCAGTGGAATAATTATGACTTCACAGGGGACAGGGATTACTAAATACTATCATAGCTTTGACTATAAATTAAATTAGAATGTTTTTTAGTTGCTCTCTCCTCAGTGATGACTGTGAAAATGGTTATTGTCATTATGATACTTCTTCCGCTATCTGTTTATTGCAAAAGTGCAAAAAGGAGTCTTGGCTAAGTGTCTTGAAACAAACTTCTCAAATGCATCATGGAATGGAGTAAATTTCCTGAAAACGAACAATCCAACAACAATGTCGAACCTAACATTAATTTTCCAAGAACAAAAGCCCAGCATGAATTACTCCCTTTGCAGCTTGCACAAGAAAAAAACATCTCACAGACTCTCTAGGATAGCTAATGGAATTGCTCATTTGGAAAATTAGAGTCCTCATGCAAATAACTAGACAAATAACAACCTCATTCTTCATGTATCTTCACGATGTCTTAGTCTACAGAACAATATTTGGGAAATTGGTACTAGTTCTTATTAATTTCTTCCAGAGCTCCTACCTTTTATTTTCACAGGATCATAACCATTTGAGATTCTCTTTTTATTGCACAAATAATTCTTACAATTTTTTTCTTGGGAATGATAAGACACATTTCTTAGACTGACAAAATGGCAAATACGCAACCTCACTTTTTTCAGTCATATAATGAAAAGTCAGACAGCAGGGTATAGCAATCCTTCAACATTCCCCTATACCAGCTGTAAGTAACATATAGTGTGGGCTCAATCTACATTCAGCTTATAAACCATGTACGTTTCCTGTACAATTACATAATGTACTTCCTTCTTTATAGAAATGGACAAATCGTGCCCATCTGTACTGAAAATATAAGTCACTTATGTGTCCAGTTTCACATTCCTGCCGTTGCACAGCTCAGAGTTCCAACTCCAACCATGACTAGCTACCTCTAAAGATGAATACTTCAAGGGCTCCCTGGGCCATTAATCCAGCACTCAACAACCCTCACAGTGAAAAAGTCTTTTCTTAAGTGAAGAAAAATTCTGTGTTGAGGAATTTCCTGTATTTCAGTTGGTACCTGTTGTCTTTCATCCTGTCACTTCGCATCATCAAGAAGTGTGTGGCTTCATCCTCTGTACTTCCCCCATCACGTGTTTACACATTTGGATATGATCCTTCTGAGTCTACGGCTCTCCTGAACACTCCCAGCTCTTTCAGTCCCCTCATATGACAGATGCTTCAGCTCCTCCATCACTTTCATATCCTTTTACCATATTTGCTCCTCTATGTCCACATCCTTCTTGTACAGGTAAGACCATAACTAGACACATTACTGCAGACATGGTCTCCCCAGTGTTAGGTTTACAGCCACTCAAAAAGACACTTTAAGAGTGAAACCTGTAAATAATAATAACAATTCTGAAAATTTTCTTGTTTATTGAAGGTAATACTTTCTGGGTTTAGAACCATTTACTCTGGAATTAATTATTTACACTAAACTAAAATAATAAGCAATCTATTTGCGATAGATGTTGGAAATACGTGTTGAAATACTGGGGTTGTCTTCTCCACTGTCACTAAGGAGCTCACATGTACAGCACTGCAGATAAAGAAGATACTTCTTCTATTCTTCTTCTGATATTCCGTTGTTTCTACCAGAGAGGTTGATTTGGTTTATTAAGGCAGGACAGAGAACTTGCAAGTCACAAATCCAGCTGCAGTGGCAGGTGATGGTTGACACAGACTAGGAACTATGGAGCCACACTAAGAAAATAAAAGGAAGACTGCACATGAAGCATGCACTGGAATCCAGGAACTCAAAATGTTGCAATATTCCCATAATTTGAATACAGCCACTGACACCTGAAGAAAGTATCTTCAAATACGTTCAAATGCTTTCCTAAATCAAAGCTAAAAGGTATAGATATTCTGGTCTAAGGCGAACATATGAACTACTGAGACTATTCTCTCAAGCTGTCAAAAACTGATGTACCCTGGATGCCTACAATTTAATTTCAATAATGTTTTCTCTGATCATTAGGTTATTAAATCAGCTATCTCAAACTCAATATTATTTTTAAAATTGTTAGACTACAAGACTGTAAGAATTCTAAGACCTTGACTTCTTTTAGACTTGATCCAAAGAAGCCACACTGAAAACAAGTATCTACCCCTGAACCTGTGTATGGGCTTTGGGGAGGAGTGTTCCTTCCACTGTAAGCAAAGCAAAGATTTGTGTCCACCTGATGAAACTGAATAGGTACAAGTCTATGGGGCCTGGTGATATGCAACCTAGAGTCCAGAGAGAATGGGCTGGTGCTTTTCCCAAGCCACTCTGTATCATATTTGAAAATTCAGAGCAGTCAGACAAAGTTCCTGGTGACTATAAAAGGAAACATCACTGCTATTTTTAAAATGAGAAAGTAGAGACAGGAAAATACAGACCTTTGAGCCTCACCTCTGTGCTTCAGAAGATCACAGAGCAGACCCTCATGAAAGACATGCTAAGGCACGTGCAATACAAGGAGGTGATCCAAGACAGCCAGCACGGCTTTGCTAAGGGCAAATCATGCCTGACTGATCTAGCGGCCTTCTATGATGGTATCCTGGGTCTGGCCAGGACAGGGTTAATTTTTGCAGTAGCCAGGAGGGGGCATGTATAGGGCCTGGAGGTTTTTCTATACCACCTGGTGTCATTGGTGGGCACAGGTAAAGGGACTCTCTTCTGGGGAGAAGGGGTTCCTTGCAGTCAGTGTGGCACAGGAAGCTGTCTGGTACTGTCTATTGTCAGGGAAGGCATTGGTCATTGTATCTCAAGAACTTGTTTGAAAATAGGAAAATGTGGCCCATATGGCATCTTTTAGAGGAAGTATAAACCCAATGGTAGACAAATGTTTAAAACTGCTGCAGAAAACAATAATCTTCTAACAGAAAATCACTAATACTTGTCCATTCAAATCAGGGGTCCCTCAGATCATCTGGCTCTTGTTAATCGTTTGGATGATGTGATCCTACCCTGACTCAAGAGAGGAAAGATGAGCTGTGATGATGAAGATCCCCAACTTGATCCTGCAATTGATAACTCAGACTAGTGTGGTTGCTTTCAAAGCTGCTTTTGCTTAGCCCTCATGCTTTTGCATAAGCATTCACTAGAACTTCTCCTATCAGGATGAACAAAATCGATATTCATTTTGATCAGATCAGAGTGGGAGATTAGTAAACTCAGTTCTCACATCTGTGCTCTTACAGTGGGCTTATTAGGGGAGAGAAGAATAGAACACTGCAAGAAAGAAGGCATTCGTATTCCATAAATAGCAAGTCTGAAGACCTTTCTCTAAAGCTGATGAGTATTCCTGAGACATTTCCCTGAGCATAACCCTAAAGATTCATATATGTACAAAAACCCCAATACAATGAAGATTGAGATTTCTTTTACTATGTATGAAATGATAAGGCCAACAATTTGGAAAGCTGTTGAAGAAAAATAAATTTATGGTATACAGTATTAAATGTGAATATTATCTGCAAGTGGTTCCCTCTTGAAGATTACTCATGCTCACCGCTAACTCATCTGAATAGGCATAAGTTTTTTTTCTTATATCACTGTTTACAAACCTGAGGTGTACATTCATCAACTGGCATAATTTAAAGTAAATTTTTAGACAGGCAGAATAGCCTCCTCTTTTTCTGAACCATTTCGTTCTTTTGAAACTAATTCAATAATTTTCAAATCTACCATACCAATAACATTCTTCCACCCATTTCCCAGGGGGATGACTCTACAAAATCCATAACATAGAGCAGTCAACTGTCATCAAACATTAACTAAGACTGAAAACAAATCTGGCTGGCACCTCTTTCTTCAGGAGTGTCTTAACTGAGCAATCCCAATCCCATAAACAACCTCAGGAGCTACTGTTCTACTTTCCTCAACACTAATAGAACTGTTTATCTGTTTAACTGGCAGACACAGCACTGAGCTTTGTTATTTTTCAAATCACTCTGGTTTAGACTGTGTTCAAAATAAATTATTTTTGTTTGTTTAAATTGTATTCAGATTACAGTATTTTCCTCAGTATCACTTAGCAAACATTTCTGCATCTCCTTGACACTCCTGGCTTTCACATCCAGATTTGCTTTGTTTCCAAAACAAGGTACAAAATGCCTCATTGTTTACTGAAATTCTTGTCAAATACCACTGATGGTATAATTGACATAAACAGCACAGGTTGAAAGTGATTGTGTGAACTAGTACATACTAATCTGTTTTTTATTGTATGGCATGTAGCAAGAGAATAAAATACAGAGAAAGTTAATAAAGTATTTCACTTAACGGTAATGGAATCGAATAAAAATACACAGAACTTGACTGGGATTATTTTTCCTGGGATGCTATAAGTTTAAAGATGGTTCAAATGTTAGCTCAAAAGTAGTATTTGTAACAATTATTTTAGCTGAATGTATTTCTCCTCTATCAAGATCACTCATTATTTCTGTATCATATGACACCAAAACGCTCTAGGAAGACATATTCCAATCACTCAACAGCAGTCTTCCAGAAAGTCTTCCAGTGTGTAAGAATCCACTTCATTTTTTTATTTAGAATCCACTTCATTTTTTTATTTTTTATTCATTTAGAACTTTCCGTATTAGAAAGTTCTTCCAAATTCCAGTATGCTCTTGTCCAGGCAATCAGGCAAGATGGAATGGCAAAAGGCAGAGGTAAGCAGAAGCTTGGCTTCAGCCCCACAGTATGCCTGGTGAAACATCCTTTCTGTATTGTTCCAACCCTGCTGCAGAGGGGCCATGGCACAATATTTTAATCCTCCTCCTGGTAGACTGAAAGCTCATAATCTAGCCCTGAGGTTACAAAGATCAAAGAGAAGCAGACACTGAAAAGACTGACTAGAGAGAACTCAGATTCTGTAATTGCACTAAACTTGGCTTTCCTATGAACCTACGTATCATTTTTGTTCTAAATCATATTGTGTTTGTTCATAAATTCATACATATTGTTAAAATCAACCAGAGAAATAGGAACTGCTCATTTTCTGTCATCCCTGCATTTCTTAAATATCTAAGAATAGTTCAGACCTTCCTATTAGTCTTTCTAACCACAATTTGCATGGAGCAAGCCACAGTATCGACTTCTATCCTAGAAATGTTATGGTTTCTGAAAAATAACTTAAAACTAATGCATGGTCTCCAAAACTCTAAACTCCGAAACACCTCTGTCCTCTTATATTTGAGAAACTGAAATTCACTTTACAGCAAACTGAATTCATAGCACATTCATTTCAATTTAAAGCAAATTAGTATTGGGTAATCACAAAATGAACAGTAACTTCTCACAACACAGACAAAACACACTAAGGACATCTGATTTTCACTGATAAGACTTCAAGTGGGTTTCTAATCCCTAGACTTAAAACATGAAACAGTAAGAAAAAGCCAGGCCTTATTACTTGGCTGTTGCACAGAAATGGTCCTCATGGTTACTCCAGCTGAAGTGCAGGAATAACTTTTAAATTTTCCCCTTAAATTAGAACCTGAGATAAAATTACTGTCCTAGCTCATTGCTGCTAGGGTACACATCATGAGATAGTACACATTGCTCCCTGTATCAACAGAAACCATCTGAAGGTGGTTTAAGAAGGAGTGCAGAATAAAGCACAGGGTGGCCATATTGTCAGGAAGTGGTCTTTCCAAGGCCATTCTGCAAAAGAACTTAATGCAAATTTTCTTCTCCGCCTACATTCCTTCACCTAGTATTAACTTTCAACATGAATGTTAGTGATTAAGCTTCCACAGTCCTGCTCACTTGTGATTGTTTTATAAGGAGCATGACTAATGCGATTATAACCAATACCTACAATTTAGAAAAGCTGGCCATACAGACAAATACCACACCACAACTGCAAACACTGAATATATCTATCAACACCATTAAAGTGCAAGTGAAGAAACAAACTGTGGAAACCCTCTGAAACAACCGCTAATCTCAAAAGATTGTCAAACTGTGTTTCTCTTTCAGCAGCTGACAGTACACACTAGTTGAAGCAAATTTTTAGAAACACAAAATTAGGTTTCATATGTTCCAAGACAATTTAAATGAAAAGGAGAGTGGTAGCTAATTTGTCACAGTCAGAATTTTATCTAAACAGGAACAGCAATTTACACAGTGCATTAGCATTTGAAAGAGAAGGCCTGATTCCTAGGAGTGCAGTTCTGGGTTTGAATTGGTATAAATTCAGTGAAATCACCAGATTAACAGAATGGTAACTGTAATTTAACAAATTTAGCCTTGAATCACGAAATGCCAAGTATAAAAATACTTTGAATTTATGTATAATATGTTGTCTTTAAAATACTACTGAACGTTCTCCTATGAAGTGAATATATGCTTTTACAAAAGAAAACTGGAATATAAATTGGACCATGCATTCTTATTTTCTATCCAGCTTAGAAAGTTACTATTTTAACCACTGCATTGCCTGTCAGCAAAGTACTAATAACACAAATTCAAGCATAATGCTAATTGATAGACACAGAATTGCCCCAAAGACAACAACTCAAACCCACATTGCAGAATGCGACTTAGGTGTCCAGAGTGGTACCGGGCATCACAACAAGGTACAGTAGAAAGGACATTAAAGGGTACAATATACTCTTATGGGACAAAACTGAGTGTCAGCAGTAGCAAGCTGAAGTTGCCAAGGACACCAGGATGTCTGATTTGCTATGAGGAACAAAGCTTCTGTAGTGCATCAGAAAATCCTAGCTTATGCTTACAATTAAGTCGGATGAGACTTAATGCTACACTGCTGCCTTATAACCTGCCTACCTGGATATAGGCTCCCTGTAAATCAATCATAGCCAGATGCGTACAAAGACCAGCTCATGTGCTGCTCCTACCCCCTCCTCAGGACGCAACACACACATTGTGTGTGCAAGTCTTCCAACACTTCCTCCACTGTCCCCCAGTAAGTCTGGAAATAATCTGCTTCTGCACAACAGTAGTGTAAATTAACAGATGAAAAAATCCTACAATTCCTGGATTACCTCAGAAAAGAGGTGGAAGATGAAATAATGCTCCTATCCCAATCCCAGAAGTCCCACCTCACCTCAATGGTTCCTGTGCAATTCCAGGGATTTCACCATGTTCCACAGGCTCATCACATCTGTACTCATTGTGGTCCTGGACAAGGACACACACTGTCCTTGCAAACACAAGAAACATTGTAATGTATCTCTGTCTCTCACCTGCCTCACTGCAAAGTCAGCCATCTTATCATGAACTGCAAAGTAATAACTTTTCTACCATATTGTTTCTCCTGCTATGCTGTAAGGCATTACCTCCAACTCATCTAACATCATTATTGTTAAGGATCCATAAAGCATTTCATCATAAAGGGGAAAGGCTATTCTACAAGGAAATATTATAAAGATAATACTTATATTTCAGGCTTTAATTTGCCTATCATCTGGTCTATATTAATTTTTTTAATGCTTATCTACTAAGTTGCCTGTCTTCCTGCTGTAATAGGAAAAAAAAAAGCAAGAGCCACAGAAAATTATTCCTGTTCTTCATAATGGAGTAAAGTGAAAGTAACTCACTTAAATTAATACAGTTATAGTACCGTACAAGTTTTAGATTAAAATAAGGCTATGGCATCTGTTGATGCTTTGTAGCTTCAAGAGTCAAATAGTGGGATAAAACCCTTCACTTTGTAGCCTTAGAACTTAGTCTTTGGTTTTGAAATAGCTTGATTTTAACTTATGAAGAGTACAGTAAATTTTAAAAACAGGAATTAATTTGTATTAGTATTCAGAAGATGCAAACAATTATTCACATGTAAAAAGCATAGCATGCTGTGTATAAGCACTTGTAAATCTAGTGGAAAAGTTCACAACTACAAAAATGTATCAAAATTAATTTTCACTGTTCACACAAACACAAAGTAAATTCTCCAAAACATGTATAAATATTTAACTTATTAGAGCATTTCAGAAAACAAGAATGCAGAATCCTACACAATTTCTACAAATCTATAAAACCAGGAAAAGAAATCTAAGTTTTTTCTGAGACATGTCATGCAGGTCTCAAATTTGCTTTTCAAAATTTTTCAGAATTACCTGTCAATGATCAGATCACACAACTTGCTGAGTAGTAAGTTCAATTACACATCAATTTTGTAATGCTGCAAAAAACAAGTGTACCAGCCCAATGTGAATTAACATTATTCAGTTTACAGACTCAATGTCACAGTTAAGAAACCTTTAAGACAGTTGCTAAACTAAAATTATAATTCATTATGTCTCTTTTCCCACATCACAAAAACAATTCTCAGAACTTTTTGACTAAGTTTACACCAAATACAATCTAGCCTCTTGCTGCCTCCAGAAATGCACCACTTTCCTATTTCACATTCTCAGAAATTGCTGGTGATGCTGATACTGGAGTGCATCCTAAATCTATAGATGGCCCAGAAAGTGTGCAAATTCAACTGTTCTAATTTCCTTACCAATTTTTACAGATTTACATGCCATTATAATAAAACTTGAACAATAAGCTATTATTGTATTCCAACAGTCTAATGGATCTTTCACAGATACAAAGAGGCAGTAAGCACTGTTTAAAACTTTGATTTGAACAGGTAGACAAGCAGAAAAGAGTTGTCAGAAGACATAAAGAGAGAAAGGTATAAAGAAGAGAAATCACTAGGAAAAAATGCTGGAAACTAGTCAGGAGTTTAGTCATTTATAATGCCAGACAAGGTTGATAGAAGAAAAGTAACATATGTCTTCTTTGTAGGACAGATTTTCAAAAGAACACAGCATCTCTTGGGAATTACTAGGGCTAGAATCTAAACTTCTAGTTTTTTAGATACAGGTGGATATTAAATGGGCTGTCAAGATTTACATGCTAGCCCAGGTATCTCCAAATGTCTATTGTTCAAGAAGCATGTTTTTTCAAAAGCAGAGGCAAATGTATTAACATAACAGACACTGAGAAGCTGACTGAGTGTCACATCTGTAGACACACACTTCCTGCACCAGTGAAAGTCAGTAGTCATGGACAAAGTCATTAGGGACAAGTTCCTGAAAACAAGTAAGATTCTGTTCTTGAAACTACATCCTGAGCATTGACACTCACGGGTCTGAAAAGTGAGCCACCTTTTCTAACCTGCACATGCAGAAAGTCCTGCCAAGATAATGGCACATTATGGTTTTCTACTATTTTCCCTTCAGCTGGCCTGCAGGAAATAATTTTTGAAAATCTGTCCAGCTAAATCCCATTTGTTCTGCATCTCAAAGGAGGATGAAGTAAATCTGTTCTGTCTCTCATTTGTCTAATAATACCCGATTGTCTTGGGACAATCTGTATTCAGCCTGACTCCTTCACCTGTAATTTAGCCCAATTAGTTCACCTTGTCTCATGTAATTACTAAGATTTTAAATGCCTATGCAGTTTCGAACCCCTGCCAGATATCTAGGCCAGGAAGGATCATGCAAAACCTCAGTAAGTCCTCGATCACCAAAGCAGATAGGACTGGCAGCTTTACAGACACAGTGTATAGAGTACATGTGTATACAGTACGCATACACAATAGAGTGTGGATCACGGGATGTCAAAACTTCTGTGTCATAATTTTGTAGGATATGAAGTGAGCATTTGTTGCCTGGGATAGCAGCAGATTGCAAAGAGGTCCCTCACTGAAGAAAGTTGTGCGTTATTGTTTGGGATTTGTTTCACTAACAGATTCTTAAACTACATTGCTATCACACTGGCAGGTTTTTCTTCAAATACTAGTAACTAATATGTGCTTTTATTTCTTTTTGCCTTTTTTTTTAATAAAGAAAGCAGAGAATAACCATTTTAGATGCTGTGAAATCTAGGTGCACACAGTAAGAAACTGCGGCCTTTGTAATGATTTCATTGAAGTACTTTGTTGTACTGGTTGTCAGAGTTCTCAATAGCCGTGTTCCTCCCTCTCCTGACAGTTTCCAATTTAAAGTATTGATAGATACAGAAAGACAGAGTTTAATCTCCTCGTTTTCTCCTCACACTGAGGGCTTTCTTGGATCCACTGCTGGAAGAAGGTACTTGCAGTAAGAATCAACAAAATTCTGTTAAGGATTCAGGTATCACCGTTGATATGTTAGAAAATTCACTGCTTGGTGTGTTGAGATGTTAAAAAATTCACTGCTTGGTGGTGCTTTTCTCATGCTTGAATTTTTCTGAAAATAAGGTGGCATCCACTTAAAAAAACTGGTAGACAAAAAAAAAATCAAGGAAAATGTTGGAGGGAGCAACATGACACATGCAAAAATGAACTGGAATTATCTCTGAACAAAGAAGCCTAGAAGGAGCTCAGGAAAGAAAAGAGAGTTTATCACCTTAATAAGAAGAGGCAGCCAGCTCAGGAGGACTACAAGGATGTGAGGATTGTGAGGTATGCAGGGAGAAAATGAGAAGAGCCAAAGCCCAGCTAGAATTTAATCTGTCTACTGCCATAAAAGACAATGAAAAATGTTTCTATAAACATTCACACCAAAAGGAGGGCTAAAAACAATCTCCATCCTCAACTGGATGCTGTGGGGAAGCATAGTGACAAAGAATGAGGAAACAGCTGAAGTACTTACTGCCTTCTTTGCCTCAGTCTTTACTACCAATTGTTCTGTGAGAACCACTCCCCTGAGCTGGAATACAGGAATAGGGAGCAGAATGAAGCTCCCACAATCCAGGAGGAAATGGTCAGCAACCTGCTACACCACTTAGACACACACAAGTCTATGGGACTGGGTATGATCCACCCAGGGGCACCAAGGGAGCTGGCAGAAGAGCTTGCTTAGCCATGTTCCATCATTTACCAGCATATCAGGCTAACTTGGGAGGACCCAGTTAAATGGAGGTTGACAAATGTTACACCCATCTTCAAGATGGGTCTACAGGGAACTACAGACCTGTCAGCCTGAGTGCCAGGGGAGGAGGCACTTTCCCTCAGTGCCAAGGAAAGTAATGGAGCAGATCATCCCAGGTGTCATCAAACAGTGTGTGCAGGACAATGAGATACAATGAGGCTCAGCCAGCAGGGGTTTGTGAAAGGCAGGTGCTGCTCATCCAACACGATCTCCTTCTCTGACAAGGTGACAAGTTTAGTGGATAAGGAAAAGGTTGTATATGTTGTCTATCTGGACCGTGGTAAAGCCTTTGATGGCATTTTACACAATATTCCCCTGGAGAAACTGGCTTTCCATGGCTTGAACAGACACACTGTTCACTGGGTAAAAAACCGTCTGGAAGGCTGGGCCCAGAGAGTGGTAGTGGATGGAATTATATCCAGCTGGGAGCTGGTCATCAGTGGTGGTCCCCAGGGACCAACTGGGGCCAATTCTGTTTAGTACTTTCACTGATGACCTGGACAACAGGATCAAATGAACAGCTGGTCATTTTGCAGAGCATACCAAGTTGGGAGTCCTGATCTGTTGGAGGGTAGGAAGGCTCTGCAGAGGGGTCTGGACAGGCTGGATTGATGGGCCAAGGGCAACAGTGTGAGGTTCAACAATGGCAAGTGCTGGATCCTGCCCCTGAGTCACAACAACCACAGGCAGCATTCCAGGTTGGTAGAAGGCCAGTGGCATCCTGGCCTGTATCAGCAATATTGTGGCCAGCAGGACCAGGGCAGGGATTGTCCCCCTGTACTCAGCAGTGGTGTGGTCGCACCCCAAATGCTGTGTTCAGATTTGGGCCCCTCACTCCAAGAAGGACACTGAAGTGCTGGAGCATGTCCAGAGAAGAGCAATGGAGCTGGGGAAGGCTCTGGAGCACGAGTCCTGTGAGGAGTGGCTGATGGAGCTGAGGCTGTTTAGGCCTGGAGAAAAGGAGGCTCAGGGGAACATTATCACAGTCTACAAATGCCTGAAACGAGGGCGTAGCCCAGTGGGAGTTGGCCTCTTGTCCCAGGCAACAAGTGACAGGATGTAAGAAAATGGCCTCGGGTTGCCCTAGAGGAGGTTTAGATTGGAAATGAGGAAAAATTTCATCAAATGGGTTATGAAGCACTGGAACAGGCTGCCCAGGGAAGAGGTTGAGTCAACAGCCCTTGCTGCAGTCAAGAGACATGCAGAGGTGGCCCTTACGGACATGGTGTAACCGAGGTGGCCTCGGCAGTGTTAGGTTAATAGTTGAATTCAACGATTTTAAAGATCTTTCTTACCTACAGGATTCTCTGAAAAATAATTTCTCATTCCTGCTTTTGACAGCTGTAATCTGAATGTCTTAACCTGAACTAATATATACTTTGTAAAGACGATGCTTTTTGGATTTTATCAGAATCTCAGAAAATTACCGAATTGTGGTTCTGCAAAAAATCCTAATGAACTGAATATAGGATCAATTGTCCTTGCAAACATATCTCATTTCATCAACATTTAAGATGCTCTTGCTTTTAAGGAAGAATTACAGCAGCATTCCATAAGCTACCATGTTAAAACAATGTTATGTGATTTATAGATTTTAATAAGTAAAGTTCATTTTGGGTTGTGGACATGACTACCCACAGACCAACCTCACCTTCTTAATGGATAACACCAACATTTATACACTTTTACATAAACTAAAACACAGTGTGGTTATGTCATGGCATGCCATTTTTCTTCATCTTGTTCTCTTGATAACCACAAGGTGAAACCATGACATCAAAGAACTCTCTGTAAACTCATCACTGAAGGACCAGGGCACTTAATAGGTCAAGTGCCTGGAAGGATGTTTACTATTTCCGGAGGCATGTGCTCAGCTCTCTTGTAATCAGACCTCTCAACAGACTCAAAGCATGCTTCACTCCACAATTATTTGTTTTCTTCCTTGCAATCAATATAATATGGTGGTATCTATCTCCTCCCAAACATGTATACTGCAAAGCCTCCTGTTCTGCTGGGATTTTAATAGGGTAATGTAGGAACAACTTCATTCAAATCTTATCCATATATCTATATAAGGCATATTGGCAGCCACAATATATACAGAAACAAATAAATCTTCTAGCTATATACCAAGAGTATTAATTTCTAGCAAAATGCTAAGACATGCCAGTGCAGATATATCCATTAGGTATCAACAGGAAAAAAAAGAAAAAAAAAGAAAAAAAAAAAA
>VYXC01011669.1:266166-308680 GCA_013397175.1 Platysteira castanea | reverse complement strand
GCATAATCTGTGAACTGACATCCAGCCTACTGTTCTTGGTGCTGAGCTAGGGGCTGTTTGACAAGTTACAGGCATTAATATTTCATGAAATGGCAAGTGGCACACATATATGTTTTCTGCTGGTATCAGTTACTCAGGACTGCAGTATATGTACTCCCTAGTTGTGTGCATGTATCATTAAACTAACTGCTGAAGTTGTCATCTCACGTCCTTTAAGACAACATGTACTGTCCCCCTTACTGTAGTCTTCCCATGAATTACTAAAGGAATTTGTCCTGCTGTTGCTTCCAGGAAGAGATTGTACCCACATACTTCTTTACACCTCTTACACCTTCTGGGTTGAAGGAAAACAGATTGGTTAGCATATTGAACAGCTAACTCATAGGTTTAAACCCTGTAATTGAGGAGTGATTAGTCTAAGAAATCATGTATAACACTCAAGTAATAAATAATGTTGAAATTAAAAAATCTAAATATGCGTCTATAGCTGAAACACTTAAAAATTCCCCACCTAATACATTTAGTAAATGCTAACACAAACCAAGAGAAATACATTTGAGAAGAGAACAGTGTATACTCTGATTTGGTTGTTATTGAATGCAAACAGAGTCTCACGAAGCTTCAAGACTGAACTTTCCCTGCTCCCTGTCTCCCTCCTTAAAAATAAATCCCTGTGTCTGAACATTGGAATTCTGGTGTATTGTGAGCTGAGCTGAAATTATGTAGTGGATTCAGCACATACTGGAAGAGCAAAAAGCTCCTGCTATCTTTGTGAGCTGGTTGAAAAGTGAAAACAGATTAGAAAAATAAGTTCTTCAATAGGCAGCAACATTGCTTTCACACCAGATTTGATGAATAAGTCCTCCCAGCGGCACTAACACCTGATACGCACATTGCATGGATTAGTAAGTTTTAGTCTGAGAAGAAGAAAAAACACTTTTTTTTCAGTTCTAGTAACTGCTGCAGGTATATTATCTAATGAAAACACAACAAGATTTCTCTAAGGAATGTGAAATTTCTTTGGTGTTTCCATCAAACAATTATATGTTGTTCATCCACTATCTGAGAAGCACTGAGGCATATTCAGACCCGATTACAATTATTCTTAGCTCCAGATCAGACTTCCCCACTAGGACAACAAGCAGTTCCTCATCTTTGCCTTACCAGATCCTTGATGCAGGCATTTACAAAAGGCGTTTCTAACAACAATACAGCCACATTTACTTAGTATCTTGATCATCCTAAATCAGAATGTCTTTGATCATTAATGGAGCCTTTTGGTGTGTTTCGCATTAAAGGATAAATTTTCAAAGACATGTAAGAGAGATTTGCTGACTGACTTCTATTCAGACCACTGGGAGGAAAACAGCTCAATCCCCATACACTGATCTGAAATGCATCCTTTCAAATACCATATTTTCAGAAGGTGCCAGACTTTTCAATAACTAAGAAACTTCTAAGAACGCCGGTATTGTTTCCACTGACACATCTGTCAGTTAATGCTACTTTCAGGAAAATATTAGGTCTGCAGAAAGCAGAAGAGCTCAGAGACTTTCAGAGGAGAGAAATACGGAGCGCTCCTAGGAGCTGTATCCCTTGAGCTGCAAAGCCAGTATTCTCTGGCACCGCTGTGTAAGCCAGGCTCTTCCCCTCTACATACAGAACAGGACTAAGTGAAAAGTAGTCTTGCAACAAACAGTACTTTTGCATATCAGTGTTCTTTGGAGGCTCTAACTTTTAGACAGCATTAGTACACCAAAAGTATTGGCTTAGCACAAAAAAGACTCAGAGGATCATGAAGGTAAACAAGGATTAGAGTCATACCATGAGAGAGATGTCAAAGGGCACTCGATGAACACCACAAAACTTAACATCCAATGTGTTCATTGCAAACACTGAACAGGGAAACAGAATCTTTCTCCAATTGCAAATTTTGTTCATATGTGCCAAGTGCACAATGGGGTCCTTAACAGTTCTGAGAGACACGGTAGTTTATGTAAGTGCATAAGGGAAATCAAAATCTCAGTTGCTTTTTGAAAATGTAATAAACTATACTACATATAGATAAACTACTATCTTCTCCCTGATGATTTTTATCATTAATAATGTAATCTCACAAACTAAATATCAGAAAGTGCAAATAAATTGTTAGAACAGATTCTTGAGGGCTATTCTTCACATTACAGCAGAAGTTTTCACTTAGAGAAGTTATCTCTAAGTGACAGAGAAGGATATATGGAATTCCTTCTTTCATATCCTTTATTAAATACATATTTCTTATTTAATTAGAAGATTTTCTAGGATTACTCTTGATTCATTTGGTCAAATGGCAAAGACTAATTAGAACAACCAAGGTGTGGAAACCCATTAGAAAATATTCATTCTCAGCAGTTAAAGTAAGAAACATGAACTGAATATAAAGATGCTATTTCCTTAAGGTCGTAAGAAGTAGTCCGAGAGGTTCCAACTCTCTAATCTAAAAAAGAAAAACAATCAAATTCTGCAAAAAAACCCATCCAAAAACCAAAACCCAAGAAAACAAACCAGAATTAACAGGAATCTGAGAAAGTACTTACTACGATGTCTTCAGGAAAAGTATCCAGACTGAAGGAGCCATCATCAAACATGACTTCATAGAAAAGCTGAGATGTCACTCCTATGACTCTGCAACTGTAGTATCGTGTATTTCTATGTTTCGTGATGACTGTCTGCCCAACTGTAATGGCCTTCTCACATGCTTTAGCTCTCTTGAAAGAAAGGAAGAATTTAAAAGAAAAAGTAAATTTAAAATCCCAGCTTACTCATAAAAAATTTACCAGAGTAAAAACAGGGTTGGTAACAGCTCACCACTCAATATAAAAACTTCAAGTGAAATTAATTTAAATTCAATCATGATAACATAATTTCTTTTACATATAAAATTTGTCAATTTTGTGGGAAAACAAATGACATCTGAAGAAACCAAATCACAGCATATTTTTGCAACTGATGCCTTAAAACTATTTCGCATTACATCAATAATACACAATTAGAAAAATCTGTAGTTTTTATTTGTAGTATAATTTGTAGAATTTTCCTGAAAGACATAAGATGAATATAATTAACCAAGAGTACGGTCTTGATTTTTTTTAAATGACGGGATTTTGAAGTACTGGATTTCTGTATGGTTCTATACAACAGAATGAAATCTTACCCAGTGAGATATAATAACTAAATGCATATTCAGATCTTGCCAGAGCTGTCTACAGTAGTGTATCTGAGGAACTTCTTAAACCATACCATGCAGAACTTTTGCTTTAAAGCTTCAAACAGCACTGATCACTCTTCATCAGTTATTTACATAGTATATCAGTAACAATATTTCTTTTTTCACTTTTCACTTGTAATTCTCCAGAGCTAATTATATCAATCAGAAGACTAGCAGGGTTGTTAAACTATGCAAAAATTTTACATCAACTCTACATCTACTTGATGGATTCTATAAATGTAAAAAGAATGGAATCTTGTAGGAAGGCAATCACTCAGAAGCTCACACTATGCAGAGAACTGTTACATCTCAGTTCCCAACTACTGTATCCCCATGAACCTTCCACTTTAGAAGCAAACTTCTTCACCAGGAAATACAAAATCAGTATCTTCTCATCCTAGTAACACACAGAAGGTACCTCTTTCTTATGAGCTTGACCATTCAATATCTCACAAAGGTCCATTTTTCTCATGCAAAGGTGAGCTATTGTGAGTTTGGCTACATCTGAACAGTTGAACATTTCTAGTTATGTAAGATGCATGTGCACTGGAATATCGAAGGAAGAAATACTTTTTATTAGAAATTTTTATATAAACTATAAGAGAATACTTTTATACACAATCACACTAAAGTGATCATCAAATTTCCTAGCACTCCTTTTGAAAGGTTCAAAAGCAGTGAATTCTTCAGTTAGTATAATAGTCTTAAAATTGTCTAATGAAAATCTGGAAAATCCTACAGCTGCAGGATTTTTATCAGTAGAATTGAAGAGAATAAAGAACAGCACCAGTTCTTTTAGTTAGATTTCAAGTATTAGCAGGAATATGAATGCTTTAACGTAAGACGAAAAACCCACCCTAAACTTGAAGACTTCTATTTTTGCACTGACTTCTTTTCACTATTGGGCTTCTTTCTTGGACCTATTTATGGGATTTATCATTTTTAAACCTCTCTGCTCCTGAAAACTAAGGGCATACCAAGTACAAGTATTCTGTGCCATTTTTACAGGCAGTGCACTAAATCTCTGTGTGTCAGAGCTCTGCCTGTCACAGACATTTGGAGGATTTAGTTGAGGTCACCTCAGATAGTAAAACTCAATGATGTTCCTAAAGAACTTCCAAGTGTACCTAGAAATAATGTTCTGAGCACACTCACAAACTATTTAACCATTACATGTATAATAAAATCATTCCTTCCTCATTTTAACTGTCTATAGTTAGACTAAATATAAAAATTAACTACATAAATAGCAATTGACTGTTATTATCATAGAAGCGATGTCCATAAGTATGTTTTATCCAATCTTGAAACACATGTAAACATACATGTTAATTTACCTTTCAATTTTTAAATTTTATCCTATTCAGTTTTTGGCAGGGGCAGATGTGGATCAGATGTAAACTAGAGACTATTAATTGATTTATTTCCATGAGATAATAGAAAAAGTATTATACTATAGAAACACAAGGAGATACTGCTCTACTAAAAGCCTTAAATCCTCTGAAAGAAGATGTAACTCTTCAGAGAAGATGGAGTGCAAATTATAATATTTTAAGAGATAATACAGATTCATTTAATGATAAAATTTTCAGAGAAGGAATGCCATTTTTCATTAGAAAAAGTAAGAAAACCCAGAAATGCATTCTAGCTCAAGAAGAAGATTATTTTTTAGTGTATTATCTTCATAGGATTCTTAATTTATTTCTCAGAAAAACATATTCAGAAGCCTGTAATTGATTGCATGTCCCAGAAAACATTTGCTGACAGAAAATCTTAAGAATTTATTGATGTTAAGAATGTCATTTTTGATCAGAAAGGACAGCTGTTATGTAAGGGAGTCTATCAGAGTAAAGAAACAGCTGTGGTATTTGCCAGATTATTGAGAAAGCTGTGGTATAAAAAGCATGATTTTCTTTAATGGTACCAAAGCCAAGAGTGAACTAAGATAGTGGCAGAAATACAGAAAACAACCAGGTACAAAGAAAAAAACCCTAATCTCCTCTTCTGTGTGCAAAATTCAAAAAGATAAAAGAGAAAAATACTTTCTCCTTCATTTTCTGTATGGAAGGAAACAAAAACCTTAAATATATAAATATGTGAATATGAATTCATAATAACTATCATGAAGTATGTATCTGATGTACATCTAAATACCTAGAAACTTTCTCAGGCTACAGTTTTTAATGAGGGATCCTAAAAGATCTGAGACTTATTCCATCCAGGAACATAACTCTCATGTCATCGTTTACTCCTTGGAATTCCAATTTAGGCATAGAAATTATGCCTGACATTTCAAAAATAATCCAGCTCATGATTTTTGAATAACATGACCTTCTGAAGGCATGGCTTAGTCTTTCTGAGATGTTTGGGGGCTGGCAGTAGTTAGTAGACAGTGGCAAACAATGACACTGCATCACTAGGTACTCAGCAGAAAAAGGATCTACAGCTTCCATTGGACAGCATCCCTTCATTCCCTGTGTCCTACAGAGGTTAAGAACTGGCCAATAATAGTAGAAGGTAATTTTAAATAGCTCCAAAACCAGCAACAGCAGATTTCCTGTCTTTGCCTCTTCTAAAAGATCGTTATTCTTCCAAATGTTACTGGGGCTGTCTAGATAGCCCCTTCTGTTCACCATTTCTAAATGAAACAGTTGTGAGTATAGGTTTGTCTCCAGCTGGCTTTCTCTGATCTGCAGGGCTGTCTTTGCTAATCTTATATGGATCTTTTGAGTTCGTTTTTTTTCTGTTAGAATAGTTGCATACAACTTCTTTTTCTCATTTTCCTGTGTATGAATGAGTTCCTTTAATCAAAACAAATCCATCTGCAGCACCTATTCTCAACTGCACTTTCAAGTGTTCTTGCAGTTTTGATGACAAAAATGTGCGAGGGTTATGTCTCATGCCCAGAAACAAGCATAGTCAAAGAGAAAGAAATAAAAAAACCCCAAAACTACAACCTGTAAGTAGCAAATTACAGAGCCTTCCTTGTATATTGGCAGTCCAGTTTACATAAAAAATAACATAGGGAATGACAGCAATAACCCAAAACATTCTGTATAAAAAAATCGTTCTGCTAGCAAATTTTTGTGTTATTTCTAAAGCTGTACCTTCAGCAAATACAAGAGGGATGTTTAGTTTTGAGTCCACAAACATGCAAAGAACATATTTTTGAAAAGTCATATCAACATTTAAAGACTCCAGTTCTTAGTATTTCTACATTTACTTCATTTGGCAGAACCAGATGAATTTAAGGATTACTGCTTTCCCTTCTGATTTTCTCTTTGATGATTTCTCTTCAAAAGACCCCACCAGTGCTTTCAATGACTGACAACAAAAAAGTACTCCAAAATACTGACAACAATACAGAACCTGATCCCACTGAAAAAGACTTACTGAAAGCATGTTGATAAAAAACTTTGCTTGAGTTCACAGCCATAAATAAGTTGGATGCATACTTTACTTCATCACTACAATAAGCCTTTGCCTGAGGTGAAGAGATACACTAATAACAGTAATAATACACATTTATCTGTCTAGGTAGGCCTTTTTCGCTGAGCACGCTCATTGATTTACATATTAAAATACCACTATAGGTATATGTCACAATTTTTCCTAGTACCCAGAAGTCATTCTCTGCTGAGTTTTTGGGTTTTGATTTTTTTTTTAAACTTGAAGAAAGCATCAAACACAGGTAATCACTGACAATTTAGACACAATATTTAAAGACTATATTAATGAAAAATCAAATAATTTTTGATTTTTTTCCTTGAAATTAGGAGAAGTAATAGTGTCCTAGCTTTATGAACAACGTTTTCTGCCAAATACCAGAAGATACTGTTTACATACTGACAACACAATCTATTTGACTCCTGCAAAAATTTCGTCAGTGAATATAATATTTCAGTCTGGATGATTCCCTGTTCTGCTTCTAAGCAAGGAAACTAAAACAACAGGCAAAAAAAAAAGTTGATTAGAAGTAAGATATGTTGCTATGCCTAATGGTGAAGAGCAATGTTATTTCTGCATGAAGAAATAGCTAATAGCTAAGAAAAGCATAACAAGAAAACCAATGGTGAAAAAACTTCCAAAGGCTTAAAGATATGATTAGATTAATTATCCAAAAGACAGAGTATAAAACCAAGCACTTAAAAACATATGGCAATCTCATTTGTCTCAGGAGTAAGCTAAGAATTTTACAGAAAAAGATTCTTTAACAAAGTATCTGCTCTTTCCAAGTTTTGGCCCAACTGAAAACACAAAAGCATAATTTTTGGTTTTTTTCTGCAAATCTGACTTTCAGCTGAGCCATGGGAAGAAAAAAACAGTAATAATACTGAGTCTTTTCAAAAAGGCTAGTGCTGAGTTTCAGGGAAGGATGGAATAGTCTCATTCCAAGATGCTTTCAATGTCCTTCACACAACCTCTTAAACAACAGCCACACAAAATCCTGGTTTTCTCTATAGTTGATGAGGTTTCCTGTCTTCTAGACCACCTAATATAGGTCAAGAAAATCACTCAGAAAGCATGGAATTTATGGGACTGATGCAAACCCCACTACCTAGAATATTAACACTTTTTCCAAAAAGATACTAGAAAACATTTGGGAAATGTTGGCCTCATTTTTACTGGCCATGAATTTAATCCAGTAATTTTCAGCTAATGATAAAAAACCCCAAGGAGAGTATCTGAAGTTGCCTGTACAGATAGAGGTTTGTTGTTTTAAAAAACAGACTCAATTTCTTGGACAATGTTTGAAGAAATTAAAACCATATAAAGTGTATTGGTTTAACATGTTCATTCATTTTGGAAAACAAAAATATTATAAAGCTTAACAATTCTATGGAAATTTTAAACAGGGGTAAACAATATGTCTCCCTTTTTAAGAACCACCTGCAGATTGAACACTTAGGACTGATTACTCTAGGAGGCGTTATAATTTAGCACACTTGAAAGAAAATCCTACTCTTCAGTAGTCTTATGTCATTAAGACCAAGGATTCACTGACAAGCTCTTGAAAGAACAATATCTATTATACAGACATTATCTGGGTTTATGTCTTTCATTTCTAATGTATAAAGGAGAAAAAAAAATGTGCAACTTGACTAACTTACCAAGCTCTTTCTTTAAAAAGACTATGTTAAGTCTTTCTACTTTGCTAGGGAGCAAAATACAGCTTTAAAAGCCCAAGATGAATGGCAAGAGTTCTCTCTTAACTGAGATACTAACCATTTATTCAAGTAAAAGACATTGAACTAATTCTTCATTGTGTCTCATCTAAAATTAAAGGCTCCTCCTCAGCACAGAATAGAAATAAAAAGGCAGTCATAACATGAATTTTCATGGCATGACAGCGTTACTTTGCCAGATGACAGAATAATTATAATTGGATATTTTCAAGAGACTCTTTGGCTGCAGAACAAAGATTTTACATATACATCACATCTATTATCTCACAGGATCTCTGAGTATTTGCAAGATATTGTGATCGGGGTATTTATAATACACTTCAGGTTAACAAAACAGAGAACTCAGAGATTTGTTCTGTCTGTCAAAACAATATACTCAACAAGGACTTTAAATGCAAAAACGTGTTAGGCATATCAGGTATCACTTCTCCCAGGAAACGGCATAAGGAAGAACTTTCAAGGTGTAATACATACTTGCATGCATGTATTGATTGCTAAGCATGAAAATATGACAGACAGGACTATTACAATAAATACTGTGGATCCTCTCCTCCATTTTCGCTAGAAACATACTTTAATTCTTCAATTCCATTTTTTAACAAGTAAGAAAACATATTCCTTACCACATTTTGGTTGATCTTGTGCCTGAAACAAGTGATGTAGACAACATATGGCCAGTCATCAGGTTCCATCAGCACTCCTGCAGCATGGGCACAGGTAACATGGAAGGATGCTGGGCATCGCCCATATGAACACTGAATGCAGGCACCAGAGATTTTCTTAACTCTCTCTCTGCAGAAGATACATTTCTGTACGAGCAAAATAAACAGAATATATTCTGTATTACTCCAACTTCACTGACTCCTGCAAGTAACTCAAAGACCGAAAAGTTATTTGTGATCCAATGACTACATTTTTTATCTTACAATATGCACAGCAAAAGGAACAGCGTTAATTAATTACAAGGAACTTAGCAATATGATAATTAACACATAGCATTTTTGCCTTTTTGTATAAATGTGAAGACAATGTTCCAATGCTATAGCAAGAAAACTGATAGAGAGATAGCTAGCTAGCTAGATAGATAGCTATTAAAAAGTTTAATTTTAAATTCCATACTCCTAAACCTATTCCTCCTAAAATTGGTAAATCGAAGAGCTCATACATGATTTGACAAAAAACAACAGCAAGACTCAAAAATAAAGAGAATAGGCACACTGAAATGTAGGGCTAAGCAGGACTTCCATATATCGTATAATTTAGCTCCCTACTATAAAGCTGGACTAAATATATATGTAGACAGTCTTTGTAAAATGGATAATCTAACACATTCAGGAAAAAGTTTCTACAACATCCTCAGACAGCCTGACCATTTTCATTTCTTAGCCTGATTGTCATTGGTTGAGTATTTAATATAATGTCAATACAGTAGGCTGTATTTCCTCATGTCATGTACTCAAAGATCATGTCAGCAGCCTTACTGGTATCAAGACACACTGGTTTCTTTCCGTTCGACAAAATGAAGACCACATCAAAATAATGTCACTATTTTCTAAGTGACACAAGTAAGGAGCCAATAGGAAAAGAAGATTAAGGGATATAAGCTAGGTTAACCAAGTCTGGGGAGTAAGTTCTAATATTCTAAAAATGACAATACAAGATGAACTGTACCTTGCCACCATAAGGCATTAACAAGCACACTAGATAGAATAATTATTTCAGTAACTTCTATGGGCTACTGTTTTATATCACATATGAGAACTATCCTCTGACAGTTCTCATCATGCCTAACAAAAATGCAAATGTTATTGATGATCACAAAATTATCTCAGCTATTATAAGCAGATTTTATGCAATGACACAAAACAATGAATTCAGTAAAACGTACTCTTGGAATATTGCTTACTTCCATTTGTTCTAAATTTGCTGCCCACCAATTTGTTAAACACACTCATCTGCCTAAGTTGAGAACACAAGTAAAAATAACTTTGATATGTTTTGGCTGCATGATTAATAATTCCAAGTATTTACTATTAAGTCACATCTAATTCTTATTCACAGGTGACCAGAGAACTTTGTTCTCCATTGTTTATTGATTTTCATATTCTGCATAAAACCAGCAGAAATTTTATTATACAATTCAGCACTTAAATTAGTTTCAATGGCTTCTGGCACACAGTCTGTGACAGAAATAATACATTTGGTAAGGTTTCTAGTTCCTGTATCATCCTGAAAGTGTAATACTCTTTAAGTTCTGCCTTCATGTTCACCCTTTGAAAGCAAACTGCCTACATGGCTTTGCACAAGCAGAAATTAAGAGTAGTGCCTAGCACCTGAACTTAGTGAAAAATTTTAGCTATCATTCACTAAAAGGACCACAATTCAGCTCATTCTACTGTACCATCAGGTTTGAAAGATTTGTAAGAGGTAAAGATGATCTTGTCATCAAAAGAAATGTTTCAGAGATTTTGCTCACATGCTGACATCCCGTTGTGCGTTTGTATTCACGTGCATGAGGTGATTTTCAGGTAAGTGGAGTAACTGTTTTACAAGGGAACTTAAAGATTTCTTTTATATATACATATTCAGAACCTACTAAGCAGAAATTCCAGATAGATAGTACAATTGAAATCTGGTATGTGTAATGTCTAGACAGTGAATTCATAAAAATAACAGAGCTCTTCTTGAATGCTTTTTCATACAGATATACACATAAATTCACCAATCAGATTAATGGAAGAAGAAAGACCAAAGCACTTATGAGTATTAAAAAACCCAAAACAAAACAAAAAAACCCAACCAACCAAAACCCCAAACAACCAAACAAAAAACCCCAAAACCAAGACCACACACACAAAAATCTCACGTGTCCTGAAATAAACAGCCTAAAAATGTAGTTCAAACAAAATGCAGAGAATAAGGAAAAGGAATTAATTAAAGTACAGCTCGACTAGCATTAACTGAAGAAATTGTAATGTTACAGCAGGAAATGCCGGTCCCCCTTAAATTACTGGTTGCACATGCACAAGGGAGCAAATATGTAAACATTACAATGTGGTTGTAAGTTTCTCCTGTATCTTACTAAAGTATTATAAAAACCTGGGAGATGAAAAACCTAGAACTACACTATGTGAGTAATGCCTCAGAAAAAAGATGAACTTACTTATTTGCACTATTTATGTACAAATATTCTTCTATATTAATCTTTTAAGGTTAATTACCTTCCAGAAGTAGAAAATCTGGGAAAAATAAAAGCCATATGAGGACAGCAAGAAATGCTAGAAGGGAAGCTGGAAATGTAGTCAGGAAAACTGAAAATGGGACACATTAAATGGCATGGCCAAATCCTCAGAAATTAGAGTAAAACTTCATCCCTCCCTGTAAGAAAGGCTGATTGCTCTGTTCTATTCCAGAAAAGGTTAACTTAATGAGAACATATCTGACATTCTGGCATAGTGTAAGCAAACTCTTCTCACAGTGTTTTTCAGAGTTTCAACTTTAAAGTACTGAAAATAATTAATTAAAAAAAAACCTCTCCAATTACTATTGACGATATTGTTATTTCAGTCATGTTGGTGTTAAACTAGTGTAATTCTGATGAGAAATAAAGTTGCTTCAAATTTACTCTTATATAAAAGGAACACTGCTTGGCAATATGTATTTCTGTGAATATCTATTTCTGTGAATATGTACTTCCGTGAATGCAGACTTAAGTTTGCACGATGAAAGTGAAAAAATTCCTATTTTAACCATGCAATAAATCCATCTCACTGCCAAATACAAGGAAGGTAATTGTTACATCAGTTAACTCCAAAGCCACATCCATCTTCCGTGCTACCCTCATACGCTCTTCAGGTATCAAAAAGATTAAGATCATGGATATGAAGACTAAAAAAAATATTACTGTATATGCAGGAAAAGAAAAAACATCCTATTTCTCCCTGTCCTTAAGTAATACCAGAAAAACTATGAAAACCTTCTTTTTTCAAGAATGCAGGAAAATAATCAAGATTTTCAAATAAAGAAATATGTTTCTTATTTCAGGTAAGATGCTGTGTCCTTTGTACAAGCAGGACACTGAGAAGGATATTGCAGATGTATCTCAGCTTTGCAATGACTCTCAAACTAAGACATGAATTTTGAAAAGTACACATAGAAGTCCGGTATACAAGCAAACTACAGCTTGCATAACTGTATCAGGCAACATAGACCCATTCAGACGTAAGACAAAAAGCTCCTTCATATTTGAAACTATACATCAAATAGTCAATCCATTCTAACTGATAAATAAAATCAGAACACATAGAATAAAAGCAGAGCAAGCTATAAAAAATCTGTTTTGCATAGACTTTTGGAACATTAGCTGAACTACATATACAAGTTGTATATCAGCTATAGGTAGTAAATTGAACTGTGCTGTGTCCGGCCCATTCTGGCAATTCTTCCCCTCCTTGGCTTGTGAAAAATGATGTATTTCTCACACTCTCACTTGGGCTTTTACAACATAGGAATTTAAATATTTTTTTTCAACTTTTTTTCATACGTTAATATTATTTATTATAGTATGGTGATACATGAAAAAAAAAAAAAAGGGAAGGATGATGCTAATGTACAAAAAATAAAAAAATTAAAACAACCCCACTGAAAGCAACCAAAGGAAAAAGGCATTAGAATCTCCACAGAAGAAATGGAACTACTGGCTGTGAAGATTGACGTTTCAGTCTCCCCCACAACTCTTCCCTGAAGGCTGACTTACATAAGTTTGTAAAATGAAGGAATCGTATAGAATGGAACCAATCACAAACTATTCCTGCAAAAGAAAAAGTCTAAACAGCTCTCTGTCAGGGCAAACCTTGTATTAAGGTATGTAAGTTTGCTACTTGTGAAACGAACAAACTCGACATACCATGAACACATTTTCTAAAATACAATAATGCTAATTCAATGCCCAACTGACAGTTTTTCAGTAACTACAGCTGTTCCTACCAGCTACAGCAACTCTAAACAGCTAGGAAGAATGTAATTTTGATTTAATGATTGCTAGATATTAGTGCAAAGTAGAGACCAAGCGGAAAGTAGCGGAGGATCAATCTTAATCAGAAATCCAGATCCAAAATGAATTGGAGAATAAATAAAATTGTTTATATAACTGAAGATTAAGAATATAGGACAGAACAATGTACTGCAATTTTCTAGATTGTGAAATGACCTCTTTTTGCCTCCCAAAAGAAAAATATTCTGCTGCAAATGGATTTCATCATCATGGAATAGCTCTTTAATGTTAATAGTCTGCAAATCTATAAAGAGAATGAATTTTAAAAAACGAGTCTGGGGAAACCGGATGTCAGCATTTTGCAAAAGACAGCCTACTGGTAACTTTTATAATAATTTTTATGTATCCTTATTTAAAGATTTAGAAATTGCTTCCCTCAGAAGGAGTGGTATTTACAAATAAAATTCCAGTCCCTAAAAGGATCATGAATTAATCACAGTGGCAGTGTTTTCTGATGGAAGGATTTATGAAATTAAGCACAAGCTGAGGTCCTAGCAAAAAGCCAGGGATGGATTTTAGGAAACAATTTTGCATATTGATTTCTCCCAAATTTATCTCTATGCCTTGTCAATCAGAATGACTTAAGTGCAGGAGATCACTGTAGTAAAGCATTCAATGCTACAAAAAGAAGCTATTTCGAGAGAGCCTCCAAAAATTATTAGATTTCTGATTATTACTAAAACTCATCCCATAAGAGTTCTGCTGCTGCTGCTGTGGTTGGTTAGTAACTACTAGTCAGTAACTGATTGGTATATTCTCATTCTCTTTTATATATTTGCCAGTTTTTTGCCTTCCATGTATCATTTGAAATATTAAGACAGAGGCACCATTGTAAAATTAAGAAAATTAATGAAAAACCACGGGGTTTTTTTTACAATGTCTGCTTTATCATATCTTCATTTTGTAATTAATCTACTTTGCTTCAGAATTTATATTACCAGACAAGCAATATTGCTGTTATGTATGACCACACTCCATATATGAAAAGTCACCCCACTATAAGCAATAGAACCCATAGATATCCACAGATTTTAACAGAGTAATGATTTTACAGAGAATATTGACAGAAGGAGCTTCACCAGCTTATCAACTGTTATAACCTGAGACTTACAGTATAAAATGCACAGTGAAACTAATCTTCTCCTTTTCTGTTCCAAACCCAGAACATGGAATAAAGTGAGAAAAGATTACAGCAAGGGTTGGTAGCAAGGTACTGGCACAAAGATTTGTTAACGATGCACAACACAGTCAGAAGATGCATACTATGAAGACATTTGACACATTATCTGCAGACCAGCGAGCGCGTGTTGTCTGCTCAACCATCTTTTAGAATACAAAGTCAGCATTTAATTTTGGCAGAGAGCACAGTGTGTTTCTATGGAAACAAACTCATTACTGTTTTTATATTTTATGTTTCCTTTTATTCCTGATTAATTTAAACTGAGATGAGTATATGAGCTATGAAACTGACAGAGCTTAGACTCAGAACATGTGAAGAAAGAGTTTGTTAGATGATCTATTCTACTTCCCTGTTCAGCATATTTAGGCAATTAGAAAAAAATTAACTAGGCATGTTGTTAGAGAAAGTATCAAGAGACTATCTGGCATCATTTTGGTTTTTCAAACATAACAACCAGTATCTCAGGGGGAAAAGCCCTAGCGCTTGTAGAAAACTATTTGTAATCTCTTACTGTTCAGTAAGTCTGCCTATCGGATGGGGCTATGGTAAATTAAATACAGCAGACATTATCTAGATGTAGGCGAATTTCTTTTAGTTGTAAATTTCAGCAGAGAAGTAAACATAACACTCATACATCAGTAGCAATTAGAAACAATAATCCTATTCTCTAATAACTCTGTGGTAATTTTGTGGTAGTTTTGGGTCTACTCCCAGTGAGTGAACTTGTAAGTTGTTTAATTTTGAATTAGACATGAAAAGATATTGAAATTGTTCCACACATACATATTGATTTAAAATACAATTTTAACAGCTGATAAAAATCTACCAGGACTTGCCAAAATCACATATGAATACAGTATCCATCTATTATTTCAGTCAAACTGTTAAGGTACTAATAGCTTTTAATTAATAGGAAAGACAAAAATACAGTGCACAGTTAAGAAAAATCTTGTTTCTCCTGAAGCATGGATTGTATGATTCTAATGAAAGAGTTATTCAACTGAAGTTAGAAGAGAAAGAAAAAGAATCAAAGAAAACAAAACAGTTGGGGAAGAAGTACTTATTTTGAAAGTGCATGAAAGGGTTTGTTCTCCTGTGATACACTATGCACTCTCAGTAGCTGCTAAAACAAGTGTTGTGATGCAGAAAGTAAGAAATAAAAGGCCCTTTTAGGGCTTCAGCTTTGGTCTGCACAGTGGTACTCACAATCACCATATTTATGACTATGCCATATCTTGAGAAATAAACTGCTGTATATTTATTCTCAGTACTGAAGTTCTCAACCTTGTAACCACATTTCAACACCAAGCACTGCCGTTAAGTCCCTACTTTTTTTCAGGCTAGAGCAATACCATTAACATTCTATACTTTCAGAGATACTCTGAAAGTACTTGAGAAGTCTCCAATCCTACCATAGAGATCTACTGATAAAAATACTATATAAAGGTATCTCTACCCCCCTCAGTTTTATTTACAACAAGTACTAAAAGGAAAATATTCAATCACCAACATCTTCCTCAAAAAGAAGAATCCCTATATACATAGAGAATATCTGCTAGAACATACTCACTGTACACAAGAACAAACCCCCCTTTCCTCTAGATTCATACACACCAGGTGACATTGAGAATTCAGACATCCTAACTCTTCTTTTACCCACTTCATATCCACCTGCTTTCAGAAATGTCTGACTGTGAGCCCAAACTTTATAAGCAGACTCTCAAGATTTTATCTTAACTGTAGTTTTTACATAGTCATATTTTTTAATATGCATTTTTATTAGAGGACAAAACAAATCTTTTTCCCAGACAGTATTTCTTCCCCTGTAGCTCTGAAATGTTGCAGGTCTTCTTTTGTGTTTTTTCCCCACACTTTTCACCACCTAGTCTCCAGATTGTACTATAACAAACACAGGCTTAAAAAGACCTTTTTTTTAGAAGCACTGTGCCTGTATTCAGTGCATCTTTCAGGCACACTGAAGTGCACAAGAAATGATTGATGCTAGTACTGGAAGGGGAAAAATTCAAGAAGATTAATACAGGAGGTTGGAAAGAATCTCCTTTTCTTTATTCTTCAGGAAGAAAGCCTTTTTATTAAGACTTTCCTTCAGATTTGCATAGACCAGTTTGAATAGATTTGCCATTTATACAAAGGCTAAAATATCTGACAAGCTGTGAAATGCCATTTAGGCTGAAAAGGTGATGAGGCATCATTTCACTGCCTCACTGCTGCAGCCTCCAGGCATCCCATTATTATACTGTTACTGCACTTTTTCCAGCTGATTCCTACAGGCATTACTGGAATTTAAGGCAATGGTCAACTTCAGGTTCTTTTCTGCACTGCAGTCATTCAGTCACACAGTTCTAAACCCCAGTGTGTGGCACAGAGACAAAACAACTGTGCAAAACAAGAGCAAAACTATTCCAAAGAAGAATGGAGGTTAGTGGGGACCTGCAGAGCTCATGTAGGCCAATACTGACAAAGCAGACCTAAATCAGGTTGCGTAAGGCCCATTCAGCTGACTTTTGAACATCTACAAAGATAAAGATTCCCCCAGCCTTGCTGGCCCCCTGTTGGAGTGTTCAACCATCAGCTTTCATAGTAAAAAACTCTTCTCACAACACTGGTACTTACCATTTGATTTGTGTTCTTTGCCTCTCAAACTACCACCACGCACCTCCAGAAAGCATCCATCTCCCTCTTGCCTGCATCCTCTGATTACCTTGGTATAAATAGCAGTGAGATTTTTGCAAGAAGGTGTCTCTTTTCCAGGTTGAACAGACCCAGTTTCCTCAATCCCTCCGTACATGTTCTGTGCTCCAGACCTGACCATCCCAGTGACCTTGCATTGAACCCGCTCCCCTATGTCAATAAAAGGCAGACCAGGTGCTGTCTTAACAAAAGTCGAATAAAAGGGAAGAATGGATCAATACCGTGGGCCTGATAGGTACACTATTACAAATCATGCCCTGGGTGCAGTTGGGCCCCTGCTGCAAGGGCATACTGATGATTCACACTTAACTTCTCCATCATGATCCTCACTGGTTTTTCTGCAAGGCCAACCAAGCTAAATTCCTGTGGCAGACTTTGTATTATTCAATTTCAAAAGAGACAGACTCCTCATAAAATAGAGCATAGCTATAAAGTAGTTAGAGAAGAAATCTAGAATTTGCCAGCTCAGAAAAACCTTTAACAGAAAATGAATAGAGAACTTTAAGACACTGTATGGCCATTTCAGGCTCCAATTCATCCTGAGTTGCCATTTAATGCAAAGCATTGCTCTGAGTAATATCATTATTTATACTTAGTACAGAAATCAGCACTGCTTCTACATAGTTTATTTTTTAATAACTGCCTTATGATATTTCATATAAACACATATAAACACACATAAATTTGTTATTCTAATAAGAGGGCAGTTAAAATTAGACCATTGAGATGCAGCATTGAAAGGATTGTATTCTTAGCAATATGCCAAAAACAATTTATGAAACGAAAAAATGCAAAGACAATTTTTATCAAAATAAAGGTACCACCATCTAATAAACCATCCTTTTGAGAATGTCTAGTCAGTATGGTCATATCCACAGACTAAAAATATATTTCCATACAGACTCAAAAGAAAACAGTATTACTAAAGAGACAATTATGTAGAATTTAAGACACACAATTTTAAGTGCTCAGAAACAAGAATCTTGTCAAGCTCAAAGAGAAACCTCTGATGACAATAAAAGCACACATACCAAAATTCCATCTACCTACTAGCATGACAGTAATGTGCTGCTTTGCGTCTTAAAAGATTAGAAGACAGGAATGGACTTCAGTGTCTGTCCTCTGGGCGAGAAGGGGTCATGGCCAATTATGTAGGTGAATGCACTTTGCCTCTGGGAAGAAAAATATTGTGCTTGTGAAGTACACTGAATGAGGGCACAGCTGCTTGTCAAGTTGTTCTCTGTTGAAGGGAAGCTGCTGTGGACAGAATACACTATTAGAAAATAAGGATAAGCAAAAACATTTAGTGTGCTTATGTTACTGGCCATGAAATACCTGTCATCTCTACGGTAAATCAAGCAAATGTGAGTCATGCCATTCCCAGATACTAACATTAGTTTATAAACAACCAAGTAAATCAAAACTTGGAATAAAGGGCTATTTCAGAGTTAGAACCGTATGGGATACCTTTTGTGTAGGCTTCTTTTTTACATTCTTGTTGTTTGGGTTTTTTTGTTTGAGGATGAGGTCAAGGCACACATAAGTTTAACATGCACTGTATCACAGAGTTTACTTTTCAGTTCCAAAAAGCTTGACGGACTCCATAGCTTACAAAGAAAAGATTATTTCTGAAGGTTTCAGACACAAGTCAAAACCTGTTTTTCAGCAGAGTTGATATTAACATCATACCTAACCAGAAAATACTGTCATTCGAACAGACAAAAGTGGTAAGGCAGTACAGAAAATGTATGATATTCTTTAAGATATACTAAAATGTACTAAGCATAAGAAGTTTAAAAAATTCTACAATCTAAAATGAACCAGTTGTAGTATCTCAGAAACAGAAAGCTATTTCTAAATGTTTCCTTCATTTCTAAGTCCTGTACTAACTTCACTAAGTAAATATTCAGAAGAATCAAATGCAGAAGAGGGTAAGTCTTGCCTTAGAGTACTTAGCCGTTATAAAAATTCCACAAATCATTTTTCTCACTAGACTGAAACATATTGGTTGTTAATATACTTACTGGTTAAAATGATTATTGGCAAAAAACGCAGAAGCATTATATTTAAAATGGTTTTCCTCTCTCCAGCTTTAATTTTTTTCCCTGTTACTATCCTCAAGAGATATTAAAAAAAAAAAAGAAAAAAAAAGAACAGTATGATGTCTTTATCGTGGACATGCAAGCAAATGACCTTTTGATTAAGGAAGTATCATATAGTATCATCATTCTTGCATAAATGCAAAAGTATGTGGATGTAAGCATAGCTGCAAAGTGTTCCCAGTTTGCCATGGAAACAACACTCTTATTTCAAAATATTATAACTGCTCACTGTGGACTATTGGCATGAAAGCTCCCAATCCAAGCTCATTGACAGCTTGTGGAGTGGACAGATGAGGCATGGAAAATATTTTAAATTAGTTCATTTATCTTGCTCAGACATGGGAAGAGATGGAGAATTTTTCATGTTTATAGAAAAAAAGCAGAGAGAGAGAGAAAGAGAGAGAGAAGGGGGGAAGAGGGGAAGGGGGAAAAGGCAGGGATAAAATTGACTAAAACGGTGGAGGAAAGGAAGGAAAAAAGGTAGAAGGGAGATAAAGGTAGGATAAGGGAGTGATGGGAAAGAGGGCAAAGGTGGAAAGGGGGGAAAAGGGAAAGAAAGCACTTTTTAATATAAATTATTACCAGTTAAGCTACATTTAACACATAATGTATTTTTTGTTCATTAGAAAACAGACACCCCAATACTAGCCAAACTACCAGATGTTTTTAACTGGTTTTGATTTTATCTCCACAGTTTTCCGAGAATCAACACTGGGTTTTATTACTGAATCAGACACATCCAGATTTAAACTGTTTTGTCCTAAGGACTCCGATTATAGATATTTTTCAAACATGCTTCAGAAACTCTGCCATACACATCCAAGATGAAGAATACAATAGATTAAATATTTAGTTAATACAGTGTCTTATTGCCATAGATGCTATTGGAATCCAAGACACTGTAAGGGAAATGGCTTAAAGGACAGATTAACGTTCCAATGCCTTCTAAGAATATGATTCTGACAAATTCAGACAAAGATAGGTTTCCTCCTCCTGCTATGAACTTGGATCACTCTATGGTTACACCTAGAAAGGTAGCCTAGTATTGTATGAAATCACTAGGAGAACCAAAAATACCTGATGCATACATGTCAAACTTCAGTGAGAAGCTCACAGGGAATCTTGCAACAAATAATGAAGTGCTTGGAAATTTATGTAAGAATGTAGACTTCTTTTATATCAGAATAATGAACATACATTACAAAGGTCTGCAATTATTGACTGTTTCTGTAGTATCAGTTCTAATTCCTTATATAAAGAGGCTTCGAAACCTATTTATTTGAATGTACCATATCATTCTAAAAGTTAATAGAAAAGTGAAATAATGCAGTTCAAAGAGAACCTGAACAAAAAGGAATGTGTGTCTTGGTTATTTCCAACAGGGATACCACCTATGGATAACATTTGATTATATTTTGTACTGCTATTTCCTGTATACAACTCAAATTTTGCTTCATGTAGAAATATACACATCTAATGTTTATATTTCTAATTTATTCAGTATGTCTTCTCCTTTAACTAGCTTTTCAGACATGGTGATTAGGCTTGAAGGAAGTTAGATTAACCTCAAATGTTTATCTTCAATGTTTTTAATTTTCTAATTTCCCGCTCTGGGAAATACTTCATATCCTTGATGGACATGGAATTGATTTGTTTAGTTTGAATATTTAGCAATGACTGTTATTGAAGGGCAAGCTGGTCTCTCTTCCACCGTGATGCCCAGTCCAATAAAACTGCATTACAAAAAAAAAAATTTATCAGCTAATTACCTGTTCATTATGTTTACTGACTCATCTGTTTAGTCTAACTGGACCCATTTAGCATGCAAACTATTCTGTTGAATTTTAAAATACCCTTTTTAGCATCTTTGCCTTTGGCTGCATTCTTTCCCAGAAGGCATAATCCATTTGCCACTGCAAACAAAACTTCATTAAATCAATAAGTACTAGCCTGGTCCACTGGCCCAGTTGTCTAATATTGAGAGCTTCTTTCCTTCTGCTTTTGTATAACAAGCATTTTCATTAATGCAGGTCTCATTCACAGGGAAACAAACTCCTAAGCACAGATCTAATTTTAGGTAATTTTTTAAAATTTCCTACCAAAGGCTACCAGCAACAATATGTAGAAAAGTATGAAAGCCCAATATTTTAAAAAGCACAGAACAGGAAGAACATCAGGCATATAGCCTGCCTTTTGACACCAATTTTCTAAACTTCCTTTTGACTAGTTATACTTCTGGAAGATATTCTTTCTCTCCACACAGTGCAACCAACTCCTTTGTTAATGGACCACTAAAAGATGCTTCATTGTGTCTTAATGGCATAATACGTTATAGAAGTCAGGTGAAGAAAGGAATTAAACCTCTCAATCTGAAGACATGTCATATAAAAACCCATAGCTGATATTTCCATAAAGAAATATAAAAACAATTTGCAGACATAGCACTGCAAGTAATTGGTGCATTTTTGAAAACTTGTCTACCATAGAAAAGATTTTTTATCACTTGTCCTGAAATTGGCTAAACCCTGTAATAAACTAGTCTGACTGGAACAACCAACACTGATTTTAACATGCCATTCACATGTCTAAGCAACTTGATAAATTTTTAGAGAAGATACGTAAAATATTTCAAAGCACAACTTACTTGTTTCAGCTCCTAAATAATGCTAAATTGACCAAGTATACTATGCTTGATCCCTAAAAACATTTTAAATGTTTATTCAGGAACTGATATAGCACAGAGAAGTTTTCACCCCATACACTGTCCATTTGCTAAACACAGCCTAGTGACTCAGTATCAGAAAAGAAAGACACGGATATTTTGACCCCTGAAATATCACACTATAGAACAGCTAATACAGTGATATGGAGGCACTCGTGATATCCAAACTTTATGTGTAACTGAATCATTAACATACTTATTTCCGCCAGTCTGTGCAACATTAAGACTAATAAACTGCCTGTGACTCCTGTGGTGGGGGCACACACGGTATAAATCTTCGTAGAGAGTGTACTTGGCTCAGAACTCTTAGAACAGTGTCTGAGAGGACCCCTAGGACTCCCTTCTGACAGAGCTCACCATACCCTGAGATCACACAGCAGGCAACACCGAGAATCTGTACACTACAGAAAAGACAGATGTCTGGAAACAAAATTGATTTCTTCAAATTCTTGTAGATCAGTCAAGTCTATAGATGATAAAACCAGTATTTCCCTACTCCATGCTGGTGGGGTTGACATAAATCTCTGTAACAATAATTCACCTTTCATTTCTAACGTCATCTAAAAACAGCAGCTTCAACAGTGAGGAGGTCACATTTGTTAACCACGCTTTTTAAAAGCTTGGTTTAAACTTTTTACAGAACTATTTCTAGAAGAACAAAGGAAAGCTGAAAAAGGGAAAGGACATAGAATCTTTGTTTCTTTTAGGATTCAAAGGGTATATTTTATTGCTTTCACTCTGGAATACTGGGGGGGTTTGGGGTTTTTTCTCTCATTTTATCTCATTACTTTACTCATATTTTAAATTTATGATTTACAGCCAGTTTTTAAGCTTGGAGGAAGTTTGTCCAGAGAAACATAGAAGTTAGCAGAAGATCGCGATAAGTTCTCAGAGATATTTATCACTAAGTCAGAAAAAGGTGAAGAACATAATCAGTTCAAAAGCAAAATTAAAGCTGCTTTCTCCTCATGTGAATTTTGAAATATTTTTATTGTATTTATCATCATTCATTCTTTAAAGTAGCAATCCTATGTTTCTTTATGCAAATGTTCAGTAGAAGTGGAAACTCTAGTCAATTTCCTCTACAGCCTTTCACCCTGTAGAGACTGGCTATAAAGAAAAACTTGTGTGATCTAGAGCTGAAAATGAATGACTATTAAGTGGAGATGAGTTTAGTTATCAGCAATCATGCAAACATCTGTTTTGGATAAAATCATTGAAATTTTACTTTTTATTCTAGAAAGTGCATTCAGAGATCCTGGTGATAAAGTTCCACAAAACCAGTCAAAGCTTCTTGGAAATTGTCACTACCGTGACTAGCATGGCATTTCCAGTGCCAGAAATCATGACTCTATATGAACTATTGTGAACTACTCTAGGCAATTTTGAGACTAGTCTGTATCAGTTTGATTAGTTTTGTTTTATCTCAGTTTTACCACTGAGATGGACAGAAGAAATGGTGCACTTTCATGTCTACTTATATATATATATTTACTACAATACACTCTGCACACTGAACTGATAGAGTTTAAAATGTGGTTTGCAAACGAGTTCCAGACACTTCTTAGCTTCTTTCTTCTGTTTAACATACTTCTGAAAAAGCACATCCAAAGTCATGATTCCCTGTACCATTTCCAGAGTTGTTTCTCAGATAATTTTTATCTGTCATTTACTGTTTTCACTACTTGAGGTCACCTCAACCTAAATCTGTTTCACTCAATAAGCACAGACGCAAGACCTTTTAAACTTGAGAAGATCTCTGCTTTTACTGAAGTTCCTCTCTCCACATTACTTTTCTATCAACTATCAACAGGAATATGAGAAAAAAAATAATAATCATCCTCTTTTGACTTAATGACCTCTGTAATTTATCAGAGACACAAAAACCTCAAAAGTATCAGCTGAAGAAAAAGTGAAGACCTAAGTAAATCTTCTAAGAACTTTTAAACTCAAAATATGTGATATTTTTCAGTGGTACATGACCATATTTAAAATAAGCAATCTGGTCCTCTCAAGCATCAATAAAAATAAAAAATATGACTGCATATGTGCAAAAATCTTTTATCTACTCTTTACGTACAAATTAACAGTTTGAGTAGCTTCTTTGTCTTCAGCTGGGTTTTTCACAATCGACCTTCTATTCTTTCCTTCAAATACCCCTGAGTCCCGCAGAAGATGGTAGAATACATAAAAGGATGTATGAAAATATTATGTATTGAAGCTCTATACTCAGTGACTATCAAGACTACTAAATTAGTGGTAAATATCTAATCAAGTTCTCTCACTTAAATTGATATACCATACAGTAACCAAAAGCAAGCAATGAAAGCCTGGCTAGTACAAGAAACAGTCAATAATTAGAAAATATTGGAGGTGGGGAGAGGTATGTATGTTCAATGTTTATGCAAAGTTCAGTATAATTTAATACAATCTGTTTTCAGTGTTTAAGTAATTTCTACGTATGGTCAAGATTGTTCATAATTTTAATAGTGTTTCCATGACCTGTGGATTTCACAGTACTAGCTACCCAAAAACAAAGGACAGAGACTCAAAAAGTGTAATAATGCGCTTGTTGTGGTTCCCATTAGTGAAAACATGACAGCATGTATTTCAGTGCTGTCACTAAGGCCATTTAAATTTCAAAATGGTAGAAATGTCGAGTTTAGAATAAATATGATTCATCTTGCATTGGCTGGGCATTATTTCTGTTCCTTCTGCTTGCTGGAGACAAATTATACAGCCCGTCCATGATTACGTACAATTTCTCCACATTAATTTTTGCTGATTTTTCAATTCAGCAAACATGAGAAAAAATTAACATGTAGCAAATACATCCAGTACAACTGCATATAACTTTTACAACAGAAATTAAGACAGAATAATTTCTCACTCACTCAAACAAACAAACAAACACACACCAGAAGTAATGAGCACTATAGAATTTAAATACTTTGGGCAGGGGCGTTATTCTCTTATTTTTCCAACCTGCACGAAGAAGGAAATGCATGGAATTACATACCACTAAGTTATCACTCATTGTGAAATGGTAATTGAAACTCTTCGAACCTAGTTTAGGACTCACATTTATTGCAATGAAATTAGGCTGCTTGCTTGGTAAGAGAAGAGGATTTGTTCAAGAAAAGACATGTTTTACTAAATCTTTTTGGAAGATACAGCAGGAGAAGAGAGGTCGCCACACGCAACTTGGAAAGTTCTTAGGTGCTAACTGATTCAACCCCAGGCAAAGAAAGCAGCATATGTACCCTGCCTGGATATCACAAGAAGCAACCAAGCAGCAGCTGCCTTTTAGCAGTGTGGCAAGTGTTAAAGCAGGCATATGAACTTTGAGTCTTCAAACATGACATTGCGAATGTGCATTGCCTCATGACTTTTCCAATGTGAGTTTTTCAATAAATTAACCCAACACATCTGAAACCTGACCCAGGACACTTGAGTTTGGCATGACAGAAAGATCTTCATCAGAGCAGACTGCTGACCACAACACAGATTGTTTCAATTACACAATTTCATGAGGTCTCTTCTGCTCACACTGACATTGCCCTACCATTTATTATTAATGTGTAAGGCAAAATAATCAGGCCTTCATGTAATAAGCACGTACAACCCGAAACACTTGATTTTGCCACAGTGCATGCTTTAAACCACATAGCAGGATAAATGATTTTTTAAAAAAAAATCCACACAGAAAGCTTGTTTGAAGTGTGGAGCTTCAAACAAGAGCAATCATAATTACTATTTTCAAGCACTTGTCAATATGCAGAAACATAATAACTGATCATTAATATGACAATAAGTCTGGCAAAGAATAACTGACCTGTGCTTAAAGCTAGGATCAAGTGAAAGATACTGAAAGATAAGACCAAAACTACCAAATAAAAATGATAATTATGACACATTCCTTACAGGTGCTAGTTACCAGCAATACAGACCCCAGAAGTCTTCAGAAAGACCTCTAAGGCAAAAATTCAATTTTCATGTGTCTTCAGAGCCGTGCATTGAAACAAAAAGAATCTCTAAGTTTTAAAGAGTAACTCTAGAGAATTTAGTGTCACCTACTCATATTGCCAAAAGTTTGTTAATTAGAGAACCTGAAAGTGCACACTCACCTACTTTCTACCTATCTGTTTTAATCTGATATATTTCCATACTCCCTGCAAGACTAATGCAAGACCCCAGGTGTCCATCTTTAACGCAGTGAGCCAGTACATCTGCTCAAATGCATAATGCTGTTTTCTGCCACAGTGAATTTCCAGCAAAACATCTTTTCATGAAAAAAGAATGCTTTGAAAAGATATTGAAATAAAAGGAACATGCTGCTTTTGCTTTGGCAGAGCTGAGAATATTTTAAGTATCTATTGTATTTTCATGTCTCTTTTAATATACTGCCTTCATTAATGAATAAAAATTTCATACTTTTTTCCCCATACTTTCCATTTTTTTTCCAGAAAAATATTTTCAAACTTTGACTCATGAAATGTCCCTGTAAATCTTCCCTGAAAATCAAAAAGAAGAATTAAAAAGTTCCTACATTTGATAAATCAGTCAGTTTTTCCAGATATGAATTCTGTATATTTTCTATTCCACAGAGGGCAACTGATGGATTTCACTGATTGATAGACAGAGCTTACTCAAACAGAATGCAGTAAGATAAAAATGTAATAATATAAACTTATTTTAAAAGGATGATACAGCTATCTCCAGGAGAAAATGCACATAACAACTCACCCTAAATTCTGTTTTTCCAGTTATTTAGTATGTAGACCTAAACAGAGGATGTTACAAGTCCTCTTATAGTCCATGTTTATGCAGGTCCTTTTAAAGCAAAGCAGTAAGGGAGGCATCACAAACACAATTTTGTTGCAAATTTTAAGTAGCTGCAGAACACACTTGGACACTGAGTTTGGAAGTATACACCTTTTCTCAGGTTTAGATACAACCTGTGACAATTCAAGGCTCCTTTTAGTTATAGCAGTTGAAACACAATTTTTCATAATAATCAGAATTATTTTTAGAATATAAAACAAAATACAAGAATTATCTTTAGAACTTGTCAACAATTTTAAAAAGCAGATTACAGTTATCTCCATAAAAAACTTTAAATATTTATTAATAGCTGATAAAATAGGTGAGGGCTGCACTATTTTAACTTTTGACAAACTTTTTCTTGACAATGTTTTCTGTAGCATGTGGTATAATGCTTTTGAAAACTAAAATGGCTATTTCAGGTTGAACCATGTTCTTTTTTGCACATCCAAGAACAGGAAAAAATTTCACAACAGCCAAGAAAACGAATATAATTGTCCCAAAAGATGTTTAATACTTTGTGAAATCTTTCAATTCATTGAAAGAAATGAAGCTTGTGCTGTGTTTTACTACAACCACACAACACGTGGTATGTGCTGTTGCTGTTAGCTGGGCAGTAGCTATTTGGGACATACCTTACAGGGACATGCATATTTCTAGTCTTTTTCTATAATAATTGCTTTCTCTTACATGTGTTCAGAAGTACATCCCAACTGCTAATTATGGAGTAAGAATTGATACTGTTCCTCAGCCCAGAAATCAAGACAATTCCTCCATACTCCTTTTAGGAAGGTATTGTCAGCATTTAACCCTGGCTGGCAACTAAGCACCAACCAGCCACTCACTCACTCCTCTCCACTCCCCAGTGGGACTGGGGAGAAGAATCAGAAAAAAGGCAGAACACATGGCATTCAGATAAGAACATTTAACAACTGAAACAAAGTAAAATATAATGATACTAATAATACTGATGATGATAATTACAACAGTAATAACAATGGTAATGAAAAGGAGGGAAAGAGAGAGAAACATAAAACCCAATAAAAACAAGTCATGCACAAGACAGTTTCTCACCACCCATCAACTGATGCCAAACTGCAATCAGCCCCTGTTCCAGGTAACTCTCCCAGTTTATATACTGGGCATGGCATTCCATGACATTAATAGCCCTTCAGGCAGTTCAGGTTACCTGTCCTGGCCACGCTTCCTCACAGCTTCTTGTGTACTTCCTCAACTCCTATGGGACACTAAAAAGTCCTATCAACATTATGCTCCACAATCCAAAACACAGCACTGCATCAGCTACTAGAAAGAAGATAAACTCTGTTCCAGCTCAAATCAGGACAGATAAAAACACTGAAAGAACACAGATCTATTTGTGAAGAACACTACATGCAATTATTTTCAGCTAAAGCAACTAACACCTAAAGAAATTATGAGCAATAATCTAGACAACTTTCATTTGTGCTTTGCAAAAGTAAATGTCTTAGCAGTCAATGGCAACCAACAAGTCCACACACATACCTAATAGCTACATAATCATACAGGTACAAACAAAGAGATGTGTCAATTCAAGGAGCAGTGGTTGGAAGAGGAAGGCTTTTATCTTTTCATAACTTCTCAGTGTATCAGTAAGAAGAAAACATTACATTACTCCAACCTGCTGATTTGCTGTAGCATGTAGCTTGGCAAGGCAAAACCAGGGAAGATACCTGGCTAAGGTAGAGAATCATTGTCCCACTCATCCTTGAGAGAGTGAGTTTCTAAGTTGCATTTGACGGCTGTACACACTTCAGCATTGAAGTTAGTACATTTCCTCCCTCCGACAGGCAGGCACAAAGTAGACTAAGGTAACACTTAACCACCTGAGGAGGAAAGGACGAAGAAACTCCACCTTCCCACGGCTGGGGCAGAGTTACAGGGCAGATAATTGTAAAGCTCTTGGTTTCAGTTATTGCTGAGGTCTTATCTCCCACCCTATGACAAGGTATTCCATCACAACTCCCTTCCTGATTCCTCTCCTTCTCTTTTTCTTCCCTCCAAAACATGAACGATATACCGACTGTAAGTTACATCTTTCAAGAAGCATTAAGTATTTGACACAACACAAGATGATACTGACATAAGAGATCTCTGTTACAATGCAAATCACTCCCCTAATTTGAATGTATTCTCATTAGAGAAGCAAGGTCATTCAAAATGGGCTCTTCATTGATTTAAAGTGCTACTGATTTCTAACATGAGTTTCAGGAAAGCAGACTTTTGTACCACTGTGCCCCCCATAACTTAAGTTTATTTTTCATGTTTGGATGGTGAGATAGCAGCAAAGCTGCTCCTAAGAATTGGTGTAATAGGCTAAAACAGAATATTTTTTTCTGCTTTATCATTATAAAACTTATGAAATCTGTTTAAATTATATAAAAGACAATTCTTAGGGAAATCCAATAGCATTTTTTCACAGTGCTACCTTTAAAAACACATTTAAAAAATTCTATTCTAAAATCATGCTATTGTAGCACCTCGTAGGACGTGAAATACATGTGCCTTAAGAGACCTCAGATTTATTACATAGGATAATTTTTATTACTAGTGATTACTAGTGATTTTGACTTCATGCCTAAGTTCCTAAGGAGCACACTCTACCAGAACTAGAAGATAGAAATATTTTCAATAATACTGTGATAAAGAACAAATGCAAAATGTATCCATTAATATTTATAATCTTTTTTTAAAGGATTGGATGCATTTGATGGCTTGAAAAAACAATCTACCTTTTTATTTCCTTACCATAAATACGAAATTCAAAAGCTTCTTAAAATAAAGGAAGAATTTCACTACTGATAGTTTTGGAAAAAAGCTCAGCAGCAATATAAGGAATAACAGCACAACAAAAATTGAGTAGGCACATGAATAGAATATAAACCATATGTAAAAAGGTTCATGATCTGTGAAGTCCTAAATGCTACTGTTTCAAAGATCAGAGCTCCTACAGGTTTTAGACAGTACATTTTTACTAACTGCACAAAGAAATACCACCTGGGCAACTCTGAAAAAAAACCCAAAATAAAACAACTTGAAGACAAAAAGCTGCCAGGGATAAAATACAGGTTATATCCATATGATGCTACTGAAAATCATAAAAAAGACATATTGAAATGGAGTAACCAAAATTAAATATTGAAAGCATTCATCTTTAAAAAGCTATAAAAACATGGACAGGCAACATTCAGATCTTACGATTATGCTATACACTCAGGAACTGGCTAACAACTTGTACATTCCATGATCCAGCTATGAGTGTCAGCATTATGGGACATGAGTCATGGTAACTTGGTTCTGCAAGACTTCTGGCTCTGTGGCATGAGGTTTTCTGCTGCCCTTGTGTCATTTCGGCTGAAGTACTTATTTCTGTTATAATACCAACGGTGTAAGAAATTTACAGACATTTAAATGAGTAACTTTTCCATTATGCCTTCCCCCAGGACAGAGCAGTGAAGCCTTTCTTAGAGAATATCTAAAGTTTATTCTTCAATATATGGAATTTTTAATGATAGTGCTCATCCAGGCTTTTACATTTTATAGAGAAAATACGATTGTGGCAAAGGTCTTTTATCATCTTTTTCACATCAACACAGCTTTTTAGTATTTTGAGCTTCCAGGGTGGCATGTCTGGTATGCTCATCATGAAGATGCCTGAGAACTAAGAAATGGACCTCTCTTGAAGTCAAAATTTAAAAAGGCTACTCCTAGCTGAAGTGAGTCAAATTGTTAGTAAAAAAAATACTCCTTCCATATAACTTTTAATGAAAACCTTTGGTAATGCTCACAGAACAACATTACAACATACACTTCGTGCAGTATTTTGAAGGTAAATGCTCTGTAATAATTGGCAGCGCTTTCAGTAACACCAATATTGATATAGGTTCTGTGTTTTACTCATGGTATGTTTTCTCTTTCTTATTTGAAACTATTTTTTTCCTGCTACTTTTCCTTCTATTTTATTGGATTACTTTACAATTAACAATTATGTAAAAGTGACAAGACTGTACAAATAATGAAATTCCACGGACTACACTGTAGAGTTCTGTGACCATTACTAAAATGCTGGTGCATTGCAGGAAATGTAATTTGCTTCAAGCTGAATGTTTTATTTGAAAAATAAAATGATCAGCAAATCTTTTTTTTCTTACTAAGTCAAAAATATGTTTTAGAATCAGAGAATATTCTGAGTTGGAAGGGACCCTTGAGGATCATTAAGACCAACTCCTGGCCCTGTGCAGGATACCTTAAGAATTACAGCATGTGCCTGAGAGCATTGTCAAACACTTACTGAACTCTGTCAGGCTGGTGCTGGTGCTCCCTGGGGAGCCTGTTCCAGTGCCCAATCACCCGCTGGGTGAAGAACCTTTTCCTGATACCCAACCTAAACCTCCTAAGCTTGATGCCATTCCCTTGGGTCCTGTCACTGGTTACTACTAGATATATTTTTTTTTTAAATAAATAATGTTCTGCAAATCCATCAGCTGAGTTTCAACTAAGTCAGAAGTCAGAAGCTTTAGTTTACAGAAGGTAGTTAAGCTTTTTGTCCTCATCTGCTAATTGAAGCTGCATGACATGCTAATTCTCTCGGGGAATTATGAAATCTTAAGTACAAAAATTATCTAGAGGTATAATAGGTTTTCCTCATAATTCAGTAAGATAGGTTGCTCAGATTCTTGAAGCTTAAAAATTCTTATGCATAATCTCTGCAGATTGCACATTCAACTCCATTGCAAAAATAAGAAAGTATAGGGATGTTCAAATTCAGAATTTTACACAACAGAAGAAAAAAACCTCAAATATTTTAGTATTAGCATGCAGATTATTTTAAAAATAGAAGACAGGTTTAGAACCATTCTGTAACAACTCTTGTAAAGCTTTATTACACATCTCATTCTGTTTCCTGGCTGGCTGTGAAGGACTGCCAGGTTTTCACTTGGATTCCAGCTGTATCCGGTATTGATTTACATCATTAAGGATAGTTTTGCCTTTTAGACAAAAGGCATGCAATTCTTAAGAATTATTCTCTTAATTCCCAGCAAATGCAACACAGCTATTATTCAGCCAAATTATACTTACTGTCATGGACGTTTTGAAGATTGCTTAGAGCTGCACAGACAGCTCAAACACATAGAACTGCACACCTCTCCAGTGACAGTCTCTACCGTAATTGTCCTTTACATATCTGAAGAGATATTTTGTCAGAGTAGTAACTGGAATGTGATTGCTGCCTCACAGTTTACTTCACTGCATATATCAGTTTCAAAGTACGACACTTTTTGGATTTAAGCACTAAGACAGAAGTTTTGAATAGACTGTGACCTCAGTGGATCATGTGATTATAGCAAAGCAGCAACACGCAACAGGAACTGAACTGTAGAGCAGTCTAGTCAGGGCTGAACAGAGATCTATCTTTTGTGGGATTCTCTTCAGACTAGCATGTCTGATCTCTGTTTCCTTCATTGATTTTTTTACTCAATGTTTTACATCTAAATGTTACACATAGAAGGTTCTCCCTTTTTCACCAGTGAATTTTAAGGATTGTAAGAATTTTATGAATCTGGGAAAACTTTACTGTGCAAAATTCAAATTGCTGAAAACAGCAATCTCCATTTATTAGAATAATTATGATAATTTATACATAGATGGATATATATGAATCACTGATTGAATTATATTAGCAGATTATCTTTAGCCTTTTATTCAGTCTGAAGATACAAATAGCATAATTATATCAGCTTTCAAGAGAGTGAGAGAAATGTAAGAAAAAAAGAAATTTAATTTTTGGTAAGTTTTAGTCATTTTATTATCATTGTTAAACCAAAAACCTGGTACTGAATCAACAAAATGTAGTGCATGTGTGTCACCTATGGTACAATTTTCCATCCTTTTTTTTTTCTCTTTTGAAGTCATTGGCTTGACATATTTCATTTATAATATAAACCTAACTAACTTCTCTCTTAGAATACTATTAAATGCTCATTTTCAATTTCACTCTGCATGTACAGACAATACCTCCTATAATGCTACTCCTGCTCTAAAGAAGCAATGACCCCTATATCCTTCAGTCCCAAACAAGCATGAACACAGGTCCTTAGAGTACAAAAATTTTCATAGATTCTTCAGAAAAGCTAGAGAAATGAGTATTTTAAAAAATGTTGTATTTGTTTTTAGTAAGAAGGAGGTTCTCCAGAAAAGATTTCACAAAAAGCAGATTTTCAAAGAGATTTCACTCTCTTGCCCCACCATATTTAACAGACTATCACTGCAGCTTTTGAGATGAGATACAACTGCCAATGTGTTATGCGTTGATTTAAGTAAAAAAAAAAAAAGTCAGACTCATTGTATTTTGAACACTTAGAGGTTTTGGCATTAAATATGGGTCAAAAATCACTAAACATATCAACAAGTGACACTCATTAAAACAAATCACACAAAATGGCACTCGTATGATAACACAATGTGACAGTACTACCGCTTTCATAAATAAAGAATGAAAATTAAACTTTCAGAGTAAAATATTTCACTAGGCTAGATTGCAAAGTTTGACATGGTTAATTCATCACTGTAGGAATCAGACAAAGCTCAGTCTGCTGTAGTCAGGAAGCTCATTATTTCATTAAAATTGCACTGTAGCTAAGACTCCAACATTCCTTTTATTAAAAATAATCATCAAGAAGTTGAACAGTAATTGTTAACCTCCTACACTAGAATTTGGTCTCCCATATAAATGAAGACTGAAAAGAAAGAAGCAGACATAGTCAGTAAAACTGCACTGGTGTACAGACAGCAGAAGGATAGATTCAAAGAGCAGTTTACAATGTGTTCAGTAATCCAGAGCAGCAAAAGTGCTCTAAAAAATACTAATCAACTTTTTGCAATCACAACTAAAACTATAGGAAGGGTCAGTTTTAATATTCTGAACTAATTCTCTTTTGAGTATGCTGTACGGCTTCATTGCCACACAGAAGAGGAGTAACAGGTAATAGTCTAAGGGCTTTATCAGGCTAGAAGGTTTCCTAGTGATGTCCTTACCCCAGACCCAAGAAAAGCAGTTAATTTTGCAAAGAGGAGGGCTGATCCAGCACAGGGGACTTTCTGTTCCCCTCAGAAGAGAGCCACCTACAACTATAACCTACCTTTTCTTCCTCTGTGATTCTAGAAGGGATGGCAGACACATTCAGCAAACCTTCATCTCCTAAGCTTTCCACTAACCTAACAAATCACATCCAGGAGAAAGCTGCAAATTCTCAATTTCTATTTAAAAGCTATACAATTCCTACTTGCTATAATGAGCTAATTTTTACCATGACTAGTTAAAGAACTAGATGGGATTACTGGAAACAAAAAATTCCTCACGGAAAAAGACACATGACAGTTATCTCAAAGGCAGCTTTCACAGTGACCACGGTATTTTTCATATAGGTGAGGTGTCTTGAAACTATGATGAACTGGAAAGTGCACAGGCATTATAGGTAGCTCTGAATATGCTCAGTCTACATTGCAAACTGTGTTACAGCAGCAAAAATACCCAGCCAGCAGGCATCAGTTATAAAAAGCAAACACCTCTCACAAGGAGGGACATATCCTTCCATTATGGTCAAAAAGCAAAAGGTTCACAATCAAAAGGACATTTGCAATATAAGTCAAGCATTCTTAGTCAGAGATTTGGAATTTCTCCAAAATCATCTAAGTGCCCTCCCTATTGCATAACTGTAATTTTTCTATCATCAAGGAATTTATTTTTAATATTGTAGAAGAAAACCAACAAGCTATAGACCAGATGGTTAGCTGAATATCATACAGTACCAGGTAACATGAATTTTTCTGCTGTATGTTCCACTCTCTTTCTCCAGTCATCATTTCTATGGAGAATATGTTGCCTTAACACTGAAAGATAACATAGATGGCTACCTTCCTATTAAGGGGATGACAAACATGAGACACCAAATTAAAGACTAAAGTTCCATATATTATCTCTTCCTCAGGATAAGAAGGTCTTTAAAGCAAAATCTGTATTTGCAATGGCTTCTTTATTTACAGTCAAGTTGATGTAAACTTGCTTAAGAACATATCTCCTATTAATGCTCTGATGTGCAAAAAAGCAGAGGAATATATAATTTTTCAAATCCAGGATATTTTCGACATCCTCTGCTTGTGTTCATATGCCCTTGTATCTGCTCAGTTTCATAAAGTTAAATTTTTTGAACTATGAAGTTAACATATTAATTACTCATTTTATGAGCTCCATGACAATCTATATATGATTTTTTACAGAACCTTTGGATGCAGCCCCTTCTTTGCTGAAAAAAGCAGACATTAACACTGACTCTCCACCAAGAGAATTTTCTGTCATAGTGTCACTCTGTAAAACACAGGCTGCTGGAGAAATTGGAAGATGATGGAGGCTACAGTGCCATCCTTATGATGCTGACATTGCTTTAAGACTTATATTTGTCAGACTTGGACAGTGTAGTCTCTCAGCTTGCCAAGTGCCCTGCTGTGATAAGGTGCAAGGAGTAAGTAAGCTGCTTAAGCTCAGAGCTGACAAGACAGATGTAACACTAGCTGGTAATGAAAACAACACACAGTCATTCCTGAAGACCACACGGTTAAACACACTGGATATGCCTAGCAAATGATCTCACATGTACAGAGAAAACATTTCACTTCTCCAGAAACAAAACGCTGTTCTCTGTCATTTGGGGCATTTAAAACACTCATCTCTAGTGCACGGTGTGGTGGCTGTCTAAGAGACCATACTTTCTTCTGGTAACAGTGGGATCCCAAACCGAACAGCAGCATGAAATAAACGTGAAAAAACTTCTCTGTAAAAAAAAGCAAGACAAATCACTAGTTTCTAAAAGAATATGACATTTTTCCACTAATAAAACTTTATCTAAAACTGATACCTTATCCTTTTTCTTGGAAACTACATATATAGAAAGCTCACAGCGAGCTACTTCAGCTTATGGAAAAAAAGGTAGGCAGCAGCTCAACCATCATTTTTTCTCTTTAAAATAAACATTAACTTGAGTTATTTTAAATCGCCAGAATTTGCTGTGCAAATCAACTTACTACTTTCTTCAGCAGCACCTTACAAATATTATTTCAAATAGCAGTCAGCTTCCTCAAGGAAAACTAGTATCTGTTCATGTAGACAGGTTCTCAAGCATATAACCTGAACTGGACCTTCTTCCCTTCAGGGAACAGGTCTCTCAGTAATGTTCCAAGGATCACCACACAAATGCCCTGTGGCAGAGAACTTTTAAGTGAGGAAAACAACAGGAAAAAATTAGTTACAAGAAGTAAAAATCCAAATTTAACTGCTGAAAGCTAACTGAGTTTTGAGCTATTTCCAGTTATGTCCAAGTAATTAATTTATCAATTACTCATCATTCCTTAAAGCACATCAAATCTATGAAATGGCATGTAGTGCAAATAACAATCAGAAGAACTGGAAGTGGATGTGCAGATGGAAAGCTATGATCTCATCACAAACACTGAAACTTGGTGGGACAAATCACATGACTGGAGTACTCCCACTGGTAGCTACNAGAAGCGTTACTGCACCTGTTGCTTACTGACACAGATTAACTAACTGGCCAGGTCGGGATCAGTGGCAGCCTGGGCTGAAGGGATCATGCCCCGGTAGGACTCATGATCTCAAGTGTTATGGGCCTAAGAAAGGTTAAAGTCTGTACCCTGAATTTAGGAGCCTGAACTTTTAGTTATTTAAGGAATTACTGGATGGGACCCTCTGGAAAGCTGCACTCAGGCAAAAAGGAACAGAATAGAACTGTCAGATCTTTAAGGACTTTTTTCTTAGAGCCCAAGATCTCTCAAGTTCCACCAGTGAGCATTCAGGCAAGGAAGGCAGGAGACCAGCATGGCTCAGTAAAGACCTCCTGGCCAAAGTGAAACACAAGAAGGAAAAGCACAGGACATGGAATCAGGGACAGGCATCCTGGGAAGAAAAGAGAAGTGCTGTCTGGTTGTGTAGTGACAGGACTGGGAAAGCTAAGGTATAAACTGGAGCTGAATTTGGCAAAGGATACAAAGAATAGCAAAAATGGCTTCTATAGGCATGTTGGTCAGAAATGGAAAATTAAAGAAAATGTGAGGTACTTGATAATTTTGTTTTCCTTGGTGTTCATCAGTAATCACTCTTCCCATATCTCTGAAGTCCCTGAACCTCCAGACAGGAACTGGGGAATTGAAGTTATTCCCAGTGGAAGAGGAGATCAGGTTCAAGACCACCTGGGGAACCTGAATATATACAAGTCCACAGGACCCAGTGAGATGCATCCCAGTGTCCTGATGAAATTGGTTGATGTAGTTGCTAAGACACTCTACATCATATCTGAAAAGCCATGGCAGTCAGGTAAAGTGCCTACTGACTGGAGGAAAGGGAATATTGCACCCTTTTAAAAATGTATATTTATAAAAAAAACTTTTTTTCCATAATCTTGCATCACCTTTGTGTCCAGGGTAAGGTATTTTTGACTGGAGCATCACTGCAGTTGTTACTAGTTGGATTTATGACAACATAAAGTTGTATTATTCAATCTTCTGGGAATTCACCTTTATTTTTTTACATAAGTTCAAAGCAGTTTTGAATAAATTTTGCTGTGCTACTGACTATATAAACATTACACACATTTAAGAAAACCCCAACAGTTCCTGAGATAGATCAGTGTGTGATCACCTCATTACAGTTTTATTCCTTGGCAGTCCCCAGTGTTTCATGTCCTCCAGAATCCTTGAACAGTTTGGGTTGGAAGGGATCTTTAAAGATCATCAAGCTTCAGCCCCACTGCCACTAGACCAGGTTGCTCAAAGCGCCATACAAGCTGATCTTGCACATTTCCATTGATGAGGCATCCACAAGTTCTGTGGGCAACCTGCTCCAGCATTACACCACTTTCATTGTAAGAAAAAAGGTCTTCCTTGTATCCCATCTGAATCTACCTTCTTTCAGTATAAAACACTTCTTGGTTGTTCTGTCACTGCAGGTCCTCTTTCCCTGTCTTTGTTAGAAGTTCCTTTTAAGTATTAAAAGGCCTCAATACATTTTCAACAGAGCTTTCTCTTCTCCAGGCTGAAAAGCTTCAGCCTTCTCAGCCTGTCTTCATAGGAGACGTGCTCCAGCTGTTTGATCATTTTTGTCTTGGACCCACTTTAACAGGTTATTTTTTCTTGTGCTGGGAATCCCAGAGCTGGATGGCAACTTCAGCTGGGAGCACTCTCACAAAAGCGGAGTAGAGGGACAAAATCCCCTCTCTTGACCTGATGGCCATGCTGCTTTTCCTGCAGCCTAGGATGCACTTGGCTTGTTGGCTTTTTGGGCTGTAAGCGCACGTTGACAGCCTGTGTACAGATTTTTATATCCTGTACTCCCAAGTCATTCTCTGCAGGGCTGCTCTCAACCTATTCATACATCAGCCTCTATTCATATTTGGGATTGTCCCTAGCCTGACAGAGATGTGATACAAAATCATGGAAGAATTTTTCAGTTTTAAATTTACATTTAAAAATATGATATGTATTCAATCACTACACGCATAAAAAACATGCACATAACTTGTGCATGTAATAATCAGAGATAAATTTTCTTGGATTATGGTGTCTGCAAATTCTTTTCTTACAGATACAAACCTGGTGCCAGTTTTCTTTCTCCAGGATTTCTAAATTCTGCATATACTGGACACATTTAATCTGTGACAGTTACTACACTTACATCAGCAGACATGTTTATGTCTCTTTTTGTTCATGTCTTCAGACATTATTTATAGTCATGCAATTCTAACATTTGCCATATCTTTCATAAGACTTGATAGTACCGTACCACTGCAAGATACAAATTTGACAGTTTGCAAAAGGATCTGCACATTGTAGCAAATTATTCTGACAGTAAGTACTATACAGCCAGCAAACCATATTCTTTTAATATACTTATTAAAAATCTTATGAACAGTGTGACTAAATCATATATAGTAAATTCTATTTTGTACATGATGGCAATGAGTCACTACGCTTTTAATAAAACATATACTGCAGTAAGCAACTATTGCATTATTTTTAGTCTAACACTTTTAACACTAAAAATCAAGCATACCACTAAAAGTTATTTCATTAACAGTTTTAAAACAATCTGCAAATATCTTAAAATCCAGCTCAAGATTTCTATTTTGGTCCCACTGCCTATGAATGTGTGCAATGATCTAGTTAATATGTGATTGTGTGTATGGCATAATGATTCTACTCAATGGCCCTTCCAGCAATATTTTTGGGAACACTGAAAGTAATCAATACTTCTCTGTATTACCAGAAACGCATAGCAACACTGGTATACATCACTGAAAGTGCTGCTTTACTGTTTCACAAACACAGCTGCAATAGTTCTACTACCTCACTTTAGTTCAACAAATGAATTTCATTACAAATTAGAACAGAGAATATAAGCAGTATCCTCAAACGTCTTTAATCCTTTTTAATCATTAAAACAGAATGACAGGCAGGAGAATATGTGCACATTCTTTTAAAAGCTCATACAAATTTTTGCTTTGATTCCATTCTTCAGTGCCACTGAGAAACCTCTGTATTTTTAGAATTGATGTACCTTTCAATACGATAATCTTTGGCTTTCAAGCTCACTATTATTTGCCTTCAGGTGCAAATTTTAAAGTGTACAGCCTTCTAAAAAACCTTTATGGCTTCAGTCAGATACTGAAAGGCTTGTAGATCAGTCATCATCACACTGTAGATCTCTTCTCAAAATAATGTTCTTCACTCAGAGTACACTTGTGGTTATACTCGGTTCACTTGTCAAATACAAATCTGAGGTCATCAAAAGCTTGAGGGCAACTTCAGCTATTCCAAAACTCATTTTCTACCTCTATTTTGTTGGAGAAATAGTATTTCAAATATAAAAATAATAGGAAACGCTAAAGATAGAGAAACAAAGGCATTGTAAGTGCATGTTTCGGTACAGCATTGCAGCGACTGCCTATAAGGACAAAGTCAATCCAATACCCAAGTATTTTAAAACATAAAAAATATCAGAAGGAGATAATGTATTTCACTATCAAGTTGATATCTATTCTATTGAAAACACGATTTTAGAGTTTACATCTCAAAATACATAGGTCTAGGAACAGATGCTAATGATTCTATTTAAATATCTTTGTTGTAACAAATGAAACAATTAAACACTCTCATTTACAAGGTCTACATTCATTTTAAATCATGTGCCTGGCAAGGGTGAATGACACTAGGCTCAATATTCCTGTTGGCTTGAATTCCTTGGCCACATACTATCAGGGGCTTTTATTTAATTCTAGCTTTAAGTCCTACATTTTATTAAAATCGAAAAACAGACTTGAGAGCACTTTCTTTCAAAGGCTGATTTGATATTCGAGAGGTCAGTCTGAATTTTTCATCTCCAGGGACTTTTTCATGCAGCTATAATTCATATTTATAATTAGAGCTGAGTAATTAACACTCTTTTGAAAACAGAGACTATCTAGGTACTTGGGGAAAAGCTTTTCCCTTCCAAAAGTAAAATTGAGTTTTATCATTGACTTTGACACACAAAGAAATCCAGTTTGTTTTTTATGACCCAAAGCCCCGTACATATAAATAGTCAAGGAAAATGGAATTTTAAAAGCACAAGCACACACCAAACTTCTCTTGGAGACTTAAAGACAAATGGAACAAGGCAAAAATAAAATAAATAAAGCTAAACTCAGCTAGAAATCTAAGCTTTGTCTGCTTTGGGTAAACTGTTATATACTGTTTAACAGCTTTGGAATGGAAGCTGACACCACACTCATTCACAGCACAAATTCTTCTAAAAATTACATACTTCTCCTAATTTGTCAACAGCTAAAACTCTGCACTTACATTTAGACAAATTTCATGTGGTGCCCCTGCATCCCATCAGTTCTCAGCAATTTTGCCTCTCTTTTTATCTGCTCCTAACATTTTCACTGTGATTAAAAGTACTTAAGTTAGCATTTGTGTATTTCCCATTTTCACAGTAGCTCAGGCCTGCTGTTAAACGTGGAGACCATTGGAACAGAAACCAGCTGAACTACATGTCCACAAAACAACTAGCATACTGTAGTCTATGCAAAATATTGGTTTATAATGTATGGCATGGTAAGGTATATCTCTTCAGCCATTTCATTTGAGAACCCATACTTAAACGTCCATATTCAATGTATTTCTTTCCTAGCTTCGTAATTACAAATTGTCATCTCATGTGGCTATTTGAACTCAAAGTGTCTGATGGATGTGATCATCATAAAATGAAGAAAGAAGCCTGACTCTCTGACAAAAGGAGACCAGGACAATCTCATTTCTGAATTCACATGTATTTGAAAAAAATAAAAAGAAGAGAAAGGGTATAATCACAGATATAACGTGGAGAAAATACAGGTTATAATATCTCTGTGGCACGCTCTCCACACTGAGGTTGCCTAGGAGGTCTTTTGTGTTCATATGAAAAGTCAGCTTAAGTCCAACAATATCATGGGTTTACACCCCTAAAATAGAAGCAATTTCACCAGAGTGTATCACATTCTTTTCTTCCAAATCTTCTATTTATTTTATCCACTTGCATTAAGGAAGACTTTTCAAAAGTTTTAATTTTCAATGAAAATTTCACAGTTATGTAAGTTTTAACAATGATGGTACATGACACATAACCTACTGAAAAAGCTAGAGAAATATGAAAACATATTGGCACGCTATAACAACTCCGTAATTTGCAGACATGAAACAGTTGAATAAAACAATTTTAAAGCTATGAACTACTATTAGTATGATACAAACACTGAGTTTTACTCTGGAAGAAATTACTCTGGAAGAAATCTTGAATATTTAATAGTGGAAAGACTGACAGGAAACACACTAATTTCAACCCAAAATTTCTAGTGAATTGAAACTATTTAACAGCAATCACTACATCTACCAGTTAAGCAATAAAAAACAGCCTACCAATACGTTCATGTTTGCACAGATTTTTTTTAATTTGTAAAAAAGTGAAACACTGGCTTTTTATTTTCTTTGCTATTTCTTTGTAGATGCTACATTAAAGAAAATGTCAGCTCCTCCTCTACAGATCTCTGAAAATAGTAGACACTCTGCTTATTTGGGTTTCTTACTATTTCAGGGGGAGGAAGATGGAGGACAGGGATAGAAAATGTTTAAAACAACTAGAACCATTTGCTCCTACAGTGTAATATCTAATTTTGGTGTGGCTGCATGCCAGAACATAATCTATTCCTTTATAATTTTTTCCATTGTGTTTTGCTCGTTTTAAAAAAAATCAACAAAACACATCTTAAATTTTGTAAAGGAAAGGTGGCATAGTAGGCGAGCCCACATTTATTTATTAGATATCTCCTACTTTATCACAAAATGGATTATAAAGATAGGCTTAA
>VYXC01011669.1:206392-266153 GCA_013397175.1 Platysteira castanea | reverse complement strand
TTTTTTTTTTTAATTACTGCTTATGAAGACTTAATATCAAGAAATTACGTACAAAGCTTGTCTTTGCTCTGGTAACACTCTGGCTTAAATGATGGAGAGTGATGAACAAAGGTGTCCTTAATCTACCAAACAGCTGTGAAGCTGGAACTGGCTGCTGAAGAGCAGCATTGTCAGTCCCTACAATTCCAAAGGGCAAAACTGACCTGAATCCATTGCTCACGTATTACCAGGTGTGAAACACTCAGTATGCTTTTACAGGAATTAACAGCAAGGCAGATGGTATCAACTGTCTACTCCCAAGTATAGAGCAAATGATAATGGAAAGGAATGAAAGGTAAGGATGGAAGTGGGGTCAAGCGGAGGCAAGAAGAGGCAGGAATTCCTAGAGAAATAATAAGTTTGCATATAATCCCTGGGATTCCCCTGAGGCAAAATATCCAGTGCCAATGGTTATGAGAGCTTGATATTCTGGAGCATCAACAGTCAGGAAGTGAAGACTAACCTAAAGATCATATTTGAATTGAGAACAATGTGGCAAATACACAAGGCTAAAATATACACAGAAGTCTACTGGCAGCAAACTCTTCAGAAAAGTAGGAACCCCATGTTTCAGGAAACAAAACAAATATGTTACAGGAAGTATCTGATATACAGTGTTTTAGAGAAAAAAAAAGTATTCATGGAATTCTGCTATGTATATGTAGCATACACACATATTTATTTTTATTTTTATTTTTAAAATTCAGAATAATATCATATAATATCATTCAGGAAACCTAGTTTAGCTAGGGTATTCCCTGTGAAACAGCACAGTAAAATCCTCAGATGCAGTTACTTATTTGCAACAAAAGCCAAATTTAAAAGCAGACAGCCTGCTGGTGGTTTTAGGGCAGATTTTTTCTGTTCCTTTACCCAAGAAGCAACATTTTATTGGTCTATTGGCATTACATCATTACAGAGCCTTTTGAAATGGTCAAACTGCCTACTTCCCTTAAATTAATACAAATCCAGCTATTTCATGATAAATTTAAGTCTTGGATTAGTAAGGTTTAATGAGCCAAATCAGGATTCTGGTACTTCCTTCCCCCACAGAAAGGCTGTCTTCTACCTGCAGTGCTACTACATTTATGACTGTTACAAAGTACCTTGTCTCTCATTTTTATTGTATTCAGCTGAGTTCCTTCTTCACAACACTCATTCCATACAAATATACAAAGTCTTCTTTAAAAAACAGTGTTAAGGAAGGCAAATACTCTGTTTCTAAACATTCATATATTTGCAGGACACCACAGGCTTACATACAGCTTTATACAATCTGTAGTGGTTCAATGTCATTTTATATTGAAAGAAGCATCAAGAACTGAAAAAGCACTAAGGACTAAAAGCAACATTCTATCCACTGAAGGAAAAAATAGAACAAAATATAAAATCTAAAAATCCCTCAACTATTCATATTTAATTAATGTAATTGCTTCACAGTCAGCAGAAATAACCTAGAATTGTAAATCATGTAATTTCAGAAATGTTGGCTCCACACCTTCATAATCTATACTTTAAAATTAATTCAAGCCTTCTTCAAAAGGCTCCTGTTAGTCTTAGAGCGTTTTAAGTCATGGACAGGCCAGAGAATACATTTCAACGTCTGACAGCTGAATGAATGAATGAATGAATGAATGAATGAATGAATGAATGAATGAATGAATGAATGAATGAATGAATGAATTTATTAAATCCAGCTGGTGACTGGTCATCGGTGGTGGTCATCAAGAATCAGGGCCACTTCTTTTAATATTTTTACCAATTATCTGGCCAAGGTGATCAAGTGTACCCTCAGTCAGTTTGCAGATGACATCAAGCTGGGTGGGAGTGTTGACGTGCTGGAGGGCAGGAAGGCTCTGCAGAGGGATCTGGCTGGATCAATGGGCCAAGACTAGTGGGGTTCAACAAGGCCGAGTACTGAGTCCTGCCCATGCCCTGCCCAAGTGGCCAGGAAGGTCAATGGCATCCTGGCCTGTACCAGCAATAGTGTGACCAGAAGGATCAGGGCAGGGATTGTCCCCCTGCTCTCAGTGCTGGTGAGTCCACACCTTGAAACTTGTGCTTCAAGGACATTGAAGTGCTGGAGCATGTCCAGAGAAGGGCAGCGAAGCTGGAGAAGGGTCTGGAGAACAAGTCCTGTGAGGAGTGGTTGAGGGAGCTGGGGTTGCTTAGCCTGGAGAAAAGAAGGTTCAGGGGGAACCTTATCACTCTCTACAACTGCCTGAAATGAAGGTGTGATAGCCGCTTCTGTCAAGTAAAAAGCAGTAGGACAAGACATAATGGCCTCAAATTGTCCCAGAGGAGGGTGGGTTCAATAGCAGGAGAAACTTCTTCACTGAAAGGGTGGGTAAGCATTGGAATAGCCTCCCCAGGGAAGTTGGACAGTGTCACCATCCCTGGAAGTGTTCGGAAAATGAGCAGATATGGCACACTGAGATAAGGTGTGCTCAGTGGGCTTGGTGTTATTCAGTCAAAGGTTGGACTTGATGATCTTGGAGGTAATTTCCAACAATGTTTCCATGATTTCAGTGTTTTCAATCCTTGAGATAACAATTTTCAAATCGCCTTACGTTTTTATGTTATATATACACTCTTTAGATATGTCTTTCAAAACTATTTTTAAAAGGACACATGAAAACTGATTTTTTTTTTTAAATTCTAAACAAAAATTCAAAACAGATTACCACTTGAAGGATGGGCTATCAAATGCAGCTCTCCAAGCTGCATTTCCACATTTAGATATACAGCTACAAAACACAAAAATAATGAATGTAATAAAATGAAATTAAAGTATAAATAGAATGAAAGTATTAATAGTGCAAAATGAGTGAGTACAAGTTAAGGCGGATAAGAACCACCTTGGAAACAGTGTGGGGTGATCCAGAAAACTTACATTTCCTCTGAAACTTTGAGTGGGCCACTAATCACTTTCTTTCTATCTGACATCACAATCATGCACACACTGACAGATTAAGTAATTATCATATTACATAGCAAAAAAACGCATTTTGCACTTGTGCATACCCTCTTCTGGAGTACATCAGTGTTCCGGAATGACACTGTTTAATGTGTGATTTGCTTTACGCATATTTTTCAATACCCTGATGGCAGAGATACCATGTAACAAACAGATCATACATCCTTTTACCTTCATAAACAGTTGACCTAAAAATCAATAATCAAAAGACCTCAAAAATATGTACTGTGTAGTATTCCCAGTCTGTTTGGGTTTAATCACCAATACAGCTCCAAAATGAAACTTTCACAGTTGACATTGGTCAAGTTTGTCACTCTTCTTTTGGGGAAGAACAGGTTTGAATTACATTTAGTAGAATACCAAACACTGTTACTACTATAACTGTCATTATGTTTCAAAAGGCCCATCTTGGTAAAACCCTGGTTATTTATTTCTTACCTTAAAGATAACTTACTGCTCTTTACCTGGCAATAACCATCAAAATTCAGATTTTTAATACATTTCAAATATTGGAACACCTTAATAGCAACGTATATATGGAGCATATATTAATATACTACTCACCAATTTTAATCTTTGCAAAGGTATTCTGCTAGTGTCTATCGGAGTACGCTCTGTGACATTACCAAATCTGACTTCTGGGATGGCAATTGCACATATTACATGTGCCCACCTGTGAAAAGTGGCAAGTCAAAAATACCACCAAAAAAACCCATAGAAATACAAGTGCTTAAGTTGTTGCTTGCTTTGTGTTTGGCTTTTGCTTTTGGTTTGGATTGGTTTTCTTAAAGGCACCCATCTGTAGTTACTTCTTTATTAGGCTTTCTTAAGCTTTTTTAGAACATCTTAACAAACCTTGTAATACTACCACTTTGTGTAAATAAAATTTCAGACTGAGGCTTTCTTGTAACAATTTTTAAGTATGTTTTACTTCTTATTTAAGTAAGAAGTTCTTACTTGTGCAGGTGTGCTATTCAGGTACGTATGTAAACACCATACTATTTGGTTCATGTGTAATTTATCATCTACTGCATTTATTACTCATTATTAACATTACTCAGACCTAAGAAACTATTGTTAATGCAACATACATGATTATGATCAATCATGTATCTATCAAAACGCAAATGTTACCAAGACCTTCTGTCTACAGACACAATGGCATACAAGCAGCAAAGTGATCAAGCCACCAGTGTAATGCCCAACATGAACTGGATGTCCTTTAGTAGAAAAAGCACCTGCAAGTGCCTAGGACCAGTGTTACATTTCAGACTTCAGTGCAACTTCAGGAGGTTTCTCAGACGATACTACATGCTTCCTATACCCACCAGAATGCACACCAAATTCTGTTTCAATACATGAATCTCAAAAAACGAAAAGCTAAAAGAAAACTATTAAAAGTCTGAAATTATTGTTGAAATTGTATATTTCATGAAGTAAAAGAGAAGCTAACAACACTTTTATTAACTTTTATTAAAGAGCAGCCTTCTGAGGCTACTTCTAAAATCTTTTTGGGGTAGACAAGTAGTAAATCCAAAAAAAGGAAAACATTTCCATTCTTCAACTCATATTTGCCTCATTCCTTGTCATTTCCCTGTACATCTGTTTTCATTACCCCATTTGCTCTATTTCGGTAAGCTCTGAATGCTTGCCTCACTCCACTTTCTGTATATTTCAAAGAGACACACATTACATGAGCATCTTAGCAGATTACAAGAATATGGGCTGAAGCTGAAGGAGATGGAGGGTGTTGCAGAAAAGAGAAAAAATTTTGCTTTCCTGCACTAGAGCAACAATATTTCAGTAAGTCATCTTTGACAAAAACATCTGCAAAAGTATAATATGACACACAGGGACCAAACAAATTGCTGTCATGTGATTTTAAGGTTGTATTGGTCAGAGTGTGAAGTAAGAACTGTACATAAAGATGACATATCAATTAGCAAGTTATACAGTTCAGCCCAAATAAAAATAGATAAAGCTTGCAGATCCATCCTTTTCTTATGGTGACAGTTTGTTCATGTTTTAACTTACAGAAGAGTCCTGTTTTGAGACTTTAAAAAAAATTTTTATAACAGCCTTTTTCTTTTCATTGTGCCCTGCCCACCTGCTAAACCACATTGTCTTACCATCTAATCTTTATGAGACAGAAATGCTGTAAATAAAATGCCTCTTCAACCAATCTTCAATTAAACATTTATACTCTGACATCTCTTAACCTAACAGACTCAATTGCTGTGCTCTGCTGAAAAGAAGGAATCTCAGCTTTCCCATATGGCAAACTGCTTATTGCATGCACACATATCAGTTTGATCCATTAGCTTCTAAATGTATATCATGCTCTTCCTGTATCTCTAATTAGTATGTACAGAGTAAAGGAGCAAAATGTATGCACATTAGATTTTACAGCTGTTGGAGAAAAAAGATATAAGTGTAACATACTTTTCTGAAAATTCAAAATATTGAAATGGTAGCTAATGCTGAAAGATAGATTAAAAACTCCACAATGTGTAACAACTATAAGGTGTTATGGAAACATGAAAACCAGAGCCGAACTGCTTTTACAGAAATTCCATTTCATAAATCTGTAACACTAACCTACAGAGTTATAGAATGTAAACCCAAATACCTTATATATAATTACACAAGAAAAGTAACCTTATGCAAACCTCTGTGGATTTTTCTATTAATAGATCTTATGAGACATTTGAAAAAAATTTAGATGGATGTACAAAAAAAATATATACATATTTTTAAAAATGCAACATGTAAGCAAATATCAAAAGAGCACAATAAATTCTACTGAGATAGTATTTTTGTCATCCTCTTTTTATTTAGCAAATAAAGCAAGTAGCAAATCTAAGGGAATTTAAAACAGAAATAAAAATGAGCTGAGAATTTTCATGAACTGGTAAAAATCTCCATTAAAATGGCTACAATAATGTTTTCTGAAAGTTAGATATGGCCTGAGTTAAACAGAAAACTTTCTCCTAACAGGACGATTTACAAGGGTCATGAAATCAATTGCAAATCACTGATAAGTAAATTCTTTCCTGGTAAGAGAAAAAGAATGTTGTACCTACATCATGTCTTACCACTGCATTCCAAAGCACGAAAGAAAGAGATCTACACGATGATTGCTAAGCTACTAAGCTAAGCTAATTAATTATGAAATTATTCAAAATGCATAAAGACTATTGTACTACCGGGCTTGAAAAAATAAGCTGCAACATTTTCCACTTCAGATGTTAAGGTTACTTGCCACAGTGTTCTGTCACCAGATACAGAGAAAAATCCTGAGGCTGTTAATAGCGTGATGTCAGCAATAGTATCTATTTTTGACAGTGTGTGATAGAAGTGCATTTGAAAAAAAACCCTGAACTTCAGAATTGAAAATTATTTCAGTATGATTAAAATTAATTCATTGAAAATACTGGGTTTAGAAGTTCAAAGGTATTGTATTGTAATTTTCAGGAGCAAAGAAGAAAATACACTTTGCTGTTTGATAAGACTTGCCCATGCAAACAATGATAAATGAGTTCTCATTTACTTTCTTTGCACAAAGGCCAGCAGATTAAAATTTGAAACAAGCAAGTGTGTGCAAATACTAAAACAAAAGTACATTTTAGTAGCTAACTATTTAACAAAAAGCCAGTGCTACATTTCAATAGAAGTAATTTTAATTCTGCAATAATTCAGCTTAAAGGGACATTGTCAAGTAATTAGGTTTACAAATGCTTTGCACATGGGAATGGACTGGGAATAAAACCTAAAATAAGCACATACAGTCCTGAAGAATGTACTACTTACTTTTTGTCAGTAGTTTGCTTTAATGCACCACCTCTCAAATTGCAGAGACAACATTCCTAAAAATAAAAATAAGGAGAAAAAAGTGAGCTTTAATGATGGTTTACAAATCAGTTTTGTTCATCTGATCTTGAGGATAAGCAAACTGCTAATGCAATTAATAACTAAGTTACAGACTGTCACTTGTAAGCATAGGATTTCCTCACAGGAGAAGAAAAAAGGATACAGTAACAAAAGGAGAAACAACTCATACAACCTAAAGGAAAAAGATATTTGATTATTACTTACAAACAAAGTGATAGAATCGCTTTAAAATGTAATAAAAAAACTCAAACAAGATCAACGCACAAAAAAAAAAAAAAAACAAAACACAACAACAACAACAACAAAAAACAAACAAAAAAAATCCCCAACACTTTTAATCAGTACTGCCATAGAAAGGCTGGAAACTGCCATACATTTTAGAAAGGTAAAACGAAATACTATGCCATATAATTAGTTTAATAGAAGTTACTGAGAAACTAACCCATAAGCTATTGATCCTCAAATTATATTTTTTCTTTTTCTTTTTCCTGCAGTATAACTTCACTGCTTTGATCTTCAGTACTACTCCATCTCTTTCAGGGCATGCTGCAAAGTGTTCAGTGGTTCCCAGATAATATGCCAAAACCCATGGCTTTTCCTACCTCTACTTAAAACTAAGCTTTTGAACAGATACAGTCTTTTCTTCTTTCCAACCCTTCACTCCTTCAGTGTCCTCCATTTCTGAATCTATTCTTTCCCTTTTTTTTTTTTTTTTTCTTGTCCCTTGAGAGGAGCTGATGAGAAAGTGTTTTCAACATTAGCTATTTTTCTTCATGCCTCTATTTCTCTACAAAGAACCAAATGTACAAAATAGAGTCAAGATATTCTGTGACTGTATACCTATATGAGACCATGTCTTTTTAATCCCTATATTTAAGTTGCCCTTGCAGGACAAACAAACAAACCAAACAAAACCAGAAACTAAGCGAAACCCCAAAGAACTTTATGTTATACTCCAGTCCAATCTTATCTTAAAAATTTCAATGATGAAGACTACAAATGTCTGCAGAAATTTAACTGAATGCTGAAATTAACATTTCCTATGAAAAACACCTTTCCTAAGCATAAAAAAATGCTTTCTCGTGACAATTGGATCTTCTTTGCTATTTAAGCACACAGATTTTGCCTTACCAACCAAAACCATGGGGAACAGAACATCTTCTTATGAAGCACCCTTTTAAATACTTAGTATTACTGTAGAATTTTAAAGAAAAGAATTGAGATTCAACAACCTTAGGATGGGACCTAATACGTTCCAGATCACATTTCCCTTTCTAAAAGTAAACATTGACTATTAAATCAGGGAACCCAAAGGCTCAGAACTACACTGTAAAAGTAAAGTACCAGTACCAGTAAAGTAAAGTACCAGTAAAGTACCACTACAGTAATGGAAAATTTTATTCTAATTGGCATTCAGTTCTGAAAGACAAGTACTTACATGTAAAAAACACACCCTGAAACTGTATGTCGATCCTTAACATTATCTGGTGTGTCTGCGGAGACACAATAAAGACGCTCTTACACCTGCCAGGTTCAGCAGAAAGGAGGAAAAATGGATGGATTTATTTCCATTATCTCATTCTTATACACGTCCCAACTCCACAAGGGATTGGAGAGCATGTCACTTTCGTTCTCAATCCCACTGGAGAGGAAAGGTGCTCATCAAAGTTGTCATATCACAAAAGGAATGAAAAACAGAAAATACCGTTAAGTAAACACTGGCTATTATTTACATAAAACTGTGTGAGAAAGAATCTGACTCCAAGGTTAAAAACAGAAGGCTTACAAAAACCAGGGCGACAATCTGGGATTTTGAAAACTACATTAGAACAACCAAAGAGTTACCTTACAGTACTGCACCAACTTCAATCTGATTCACCTTTGAATCTTGCTTACAAACCAGCAGAGGTAAAACATGTTTCTTCAGCTCTTTTCTTGACTGATTTTGTCACCCCCAATATTATCTATTGTTACCAGTGTTATCTATCTATAAACACAGCTTGGTCACTGTTATAGTGAGATACTAAAAAACTGGGTCCAGTAAGTTGATTTTATGTATGACAATTGGGGACGTAAGATAAAAACAGTAAAAATGGATGGGCATATATCTCCATGACTACATGAGAGTTACAAAATAAATGACCCAAGCAGTATAGAAAATTATACCTAAAATGGAGCAGCCATTCTGGAAGAGGCAAATACCACAATCTCCTAAAAAAGGAGCCATGCAGGACTTGGCGCAAATCTGATCCCCATCTCATTTGCAGTTGTCAGGGTAACACAAACTGTTCTTGTATTCCAGATGTCTCTGTGCCCAAAATTTGTTACTATCTCTTTAAGATCCTGCAGCTAGAAAATGGAAATGGCTGGGAGGGCATTGCCAAGGTCCCATTTAAAGTCAGAGCCAGGAGGCAGGGAGCTCTCTCTGCCAGCAGCCTCTGCTGCTGAGGCAGAGGCTCCTCTTCTGAGGAGATTGCTTCCCAGGGTTGGTTTTGGTTTGTTGGACTTTTTTTCTGGGCTTGCAACAGTAGTCACTCGGAAAAACAGCATTTTGCATTAAAAACTTTTTCTGAGTGATCTCTGTAAACCTGTCCCGGGGGCCAGGTCACCCCGCATCCAACAGACTGCTTCTTCCCCCTTTCCCAAGTCTTGTGCAGTATGGTGGACATCAGCACCAACACCAGCAGAGCCCAGCGGGCAGCAGGAGGGGCAGCAGGAGAGGCAGCAGGTGGCAGCGCTGACCCCACAGGCACCGGCACTTATCTGCCACTGGAGAGGCTCCATAAGGTCCTGCTTTCCCAGGAAGGTTCTTTCTGTCCACTGTCCTTTTTTCCCTTTGTCTCCTGGACAGCGTGGTCGACTGGATGCACCATGGTGGGGTGGAGAGCTGATGCCATTTTCCCTCCATCTTTCAAGCCACGTGAGCACCCGTGGTGGGCACCACCTTGGAAATGCTATTTCTGCCACTTTGGGTCTCCCTTTGTTTCCCAGGGGTTCATGAGATTTAGCAATTTTGTATCCAGTGACTATTTACTGTTATTTTTTTCACTTGTTGCTGTTTTACTTGTTAGTAAACTGTTATTTTTTCACTTGTATCTACTTCCATCTGTTCATTATGGGTGGAAAAGGATTGGTTGAAACCAAGAGGAGGTAACTCATTTTAGAGTGTCCACCTCTTTAAGGGCTGCCTTAAAACAAGACAGCAGTTCTGCAAAGCATGAACCTTTACAATTTAGACACAGAATCACATCTGCAGACTGCGGAAAAGAGCATGAGTCTGACTAATCAGAAATCTTTGCAGGGAAAAACCTTCATTCCCCACTTTCAAATGTAGAAGTTCAGCAGATCCTTCTTAAGTTCTTTGTAATCTGACCACTTTCTCAACATTGGCCACAAAAATACTTCAACTGCTCGACTCTCTGCTTTGCAAAATAAAGAGTGTGTTTGCTCCTATTTTATGAGCTTTGACATTCTTAGGTCACCTCACTTTGAAATTTGTCATTTGAAAAATGATTATATTTTCCTGCTTCTAATGGGTATTTTTCACTTTCATTAGATCATCTGCTGTGTAACTTACTAATGCAACTAGATGGAGAATCCAAGGCCCTAAGGAAATTTTACAAATAAATTAAGCTAAAATAGCACAGGAAGAGACAGGAGTCATAATCTTTATGTACTAACTACAGAGTTTTGATATTAGGTTAACAAATAGGAAAAAAAAGGAAAAAAATATAAAATGAGGGAAAATTAAAGGGAGAAGAGCAGTCTAAACAAATGAGAAGGTGTATTTAAATATCCTCATTACATGCCATGAAAAGATTACCCTTATGCAGGACCTACAGGAATCAAATATTGTCTCCTCTAAAAAGACACCTAAACATATCTTTGGTGAGCAGAAAGGGATGGTGGGTACTTGTTCACTGTCTGCTGGACGCAGCCTGTAACAAATTAGATCCCTAAGAACTAGAAAATTTCACCAGTGTTCATAACAAACCCATGTGGATAGCAACACAGGTTTAAAGCCCATTAAAACTATTTTGTTGATCATGCCTGCATTGCAATATATTGTCCTATATCCAGGCAACATGGCTATTGGTTTAATTTCTGTTTCAACATACTACAACTAATGAAAACTCAGAGGACCTGACATTTACAAAGACTAAGATTCCTAGTAAATGTATACGTGCCATAGATGGCAGTGAAATCACATGGACACTAGTAATTATTACCCATGTTATTATCCATGAAGGATGTAGGCCTGTTGAGCTAGTCCAGCACTCCAAAAGCACCTCTCCTACGAAGACAGGCTGAGAGAGTTGTTCAGCCTGGAGAAAAGTAGAGAAGGCTTTGGGGAGATCTCATTGTGGCCTTTCAATACCTAAAGTCACCCCATGACAGGGGCTTATAAAAAAGATGGGAAAAAACATTTTAGAAGGAGAAATGGTTTTAAATACAGATGAGACATAAGGAAAAAGTTTTTGACAATAAGGGTGGTGAAATACTGGATCAGATTGCTCAGAGAGGTCGTGGATGCCCCATCCCTGGAAACATTCAAAGTCAGGTCATACATGGCTCTGAGCACACTGATCTATTTGAGAATGTCCCTGCTCATGGCAGGGAATTTGGACTAGACAACCTTTAAAGGTCCCTTCCAACACAAACTCTTCTATGATTCTGTGATGCTGTGTCCTCACAGAGAAAGAGTGTCTGTGCATCCCTGTGTGCCTGCTGTCAGCATACATGTAAAAATCAGGAGAAGAATGTATTTCATTATCAAGCATCACCTTAGAAGGTATCCAATCTCTGATTCATTATTCCTTTGCAAATCCTTTAAACAAGTAATTTTGTCATTTGTATTTGCATTAAATAATAATTTCATAAGCGTATTATTTTATACATATCTAAATTAAATCTTAGACCATTTTAAATTGCTCATCTTAGAAAAATCTCCTTAACATTCTAGAATTACAGGAGAGTTTTCTCCCTTCCAGTATCTGTATGAAGTAAGACATCTCCATATAATTTACAAGCTTTATACACTAACGTTCATTTAATCTTTCAGCTTTTTTATGGAGATGATGCATTTTTTTCATAACAATACATATCATATTCACTGTTTCTGGACTAAATGTTTCCCCTTTCTTTCAAGGAAACGTTTTTGCAACCAGCAACCCTAATCTTACTTCTCTGCTTTTATCACTTCAAGAAACTGCAGGAAAAACCTCAACTGAGTGTGAATTAACCATGCTTCCTTTGGTACATACATCCAAAAGATGGATCACCCTTTTTGGAAGGGTATGTCACTACTCAGGCATAGCTGCATATTAATTATACTTGCATGGATAAATATTACACAAAACCCAAGCCTGTTCACATTCATTTATATTTTAAAATGAATACATTTGCTTATCTTTGAGTATTTTTTTTAGCGTCTGCTAAAATTCAAAGTCATATTCACAGTTACGCTTACAACAAGCAGTTTTCACACTTCCATATTTCCATACTTACTTCATCAGCAACAGCATTCCCTGGGAGACAGGAAGCTGTCTGACACAGCAGGGCAGTTGAATTCAGCCAAGGCATAGCAGAGGGATATATGTGAAATCATCTAACAGTTATTTTTATTGAAAACTATCACCATGCACCACACAATACCCTTTCTTTTTAAACTGTTTTTTTTCCTTTACTACGGCCATGTAAATTACAATAGCATCTCCAAAATTACATTTATCCAGTTAAATGAAAAAGAAAGTTAAGCTTAACATGTCACTCTAAATGAATTGTGCCTGACACATTTTTTAAAATTTCCTCGTAAAATGTAGTTTCCATAAGCAACACAATATCTCTTCCAGCTCTTTGGCATCCATGCAATTAGGGAGTTTTTCATTACAACTAACATAAAGATTCCCTGCTTAAGCCTGTTCCTTTTTACTTTATACATGATAAACAAAAAACCCCAGACTGTCCCTTTCTTTTTTGGACATTTCCTATTTGTAGACCCTTAGTCAGTTAAACAACCACAACTTTTCCACCTAACTGACTTCATCTGTGGCCACATTCTCCCCTCTGAAATGCAATGAGAACAGATCTTTAGTGATGTCAGGCAAAGTATGTTTAGTTTTTATCCCACATCTGGGGAGATGTGCTTACACTGCCATGACTTGTTTAGCACATGGACAATAATCTTCAGCACCTCTTCTACAGCAGTGGCTGACATCACTGCTCCGCAATTCTTTGTATTCTAGCTTCAGTATCTTGCACTTTTTTCTAATTACTTCTTGTTTTCCAGGTTATCTCAATAATTTACCAAGATCTTGTTCATTTCTGATTGCCGTTACTTCACAGGCCTTACTAAAAAAAAAGCCAAAAGCTCATCTTCAGGTAACATCTCCTGCAACCATTTCTGCACAAAGGATAACTATGAAGGCTGTGGCTGGTCAAGCCAGTAAAAAGATTGTGTCACATTTGACAGATGCTAGTAAAAAAATGAAACTTGGAAAAGGGCTTGACTACGTACTCCAATAAGAAGGTAGCTGCTATCAAAGGGAACCAGGAGCAGATTAAAACAAACAAAAAACCAGAAAGATTCTTCACAGAGTATGTGTCTGTTTGGCAGATGTGGCTGCTAAAATTTACAGTAGTTGAGAAAGAAGCTCGTAAGTTCATGAAAAAGAAATCCAACAAAGGTTACTTTTTACTAAGTAAATAGAAAGATACTGCCTTTGGCTAAGAGAATTCCTTATTTCCACGTTGTAGGAGACTGAGAAAGCATTAGGAATGCCTGCTCAAGACACATATTCTTCACCAGGTATTAATTTCTTGCTGTGAAAGAGAGAATAACAGACTAGAACAGACTTCAGATTAATTCTTATGGACATCTCTTTACAGTTACTGTTCTACGTAACCTGCAGTTTTAAACCTTTATATGTAGAAACAATATCTAGATATTAAGGAAAATTCAAATGCTTGGCACTAAGAACACATTGCAATATATATTACATATAATATACATTTAATTTTCCTAATTCGTGATCCCAAAAAATAAACAAAATGCAACTTTACCAATATATTATTATCATTCATATAATAAGTTATTGTGGTAGCTTTATTGTCGCAGCTTTATTTAGCAGTGATTTTACCTGAAATAATATTTTCAAGTAATTTCAATACATTCAATACATTTTGGCTAGTGATTTGAAGCATTGCAAGTGTTGATTATAGAATAATTTGAGTTTGAAAGAAAATTAAAGATCATGTAGTCCAACTCCCCCGCAAGGGACACCTTCCATTGAGACCAAGTTGCTCAGATTCCCATCCAACCTGGCTTTGAACACTTCCAGGGATGGGGCACCCACAATTTTTCTGGTGAGCCTCAAAGTAAAGAATTTCTTCCTTATATCTAATTTAAACCCTCCAACAATGTAAAGTCACTACCCCTTGATAATGTCTTAAGCACCAAGTAGGACATTACTATTCAGTAAATAATGTATTTCCACCTTTTTTCATCAGCTATTTTCCGTGCCAATTGACTTGGACTACTATCTAAAAACCTAAGAGAAGTGAGTAGGAAAGGTTTGGGGGTTGTTTTTTTTTCCCCTGAAATATTCCTAATAAGAAGTCAGAACAGGTTTTAGGAGTCAACTGCTCCAAAGCTGTGTCACAATAATACCGATTTATTAGTCTCCTTTAAAAGCAACTAATTAAAACAGGCATCTAATGTTCAACTCTGCCACAGCTAAGACAAACAGATTCAAATTGTAGGGCTATGGCTGTTAAACGTATTTTGTTTTCTTCAAGCTATTCAGGTTGGCTTTTTAGATAAAAACCTTTGAACTGAAAATAGATATCCTTAGTCTTCCACCTTTTTTCTCAATTGCATTGTGATGCTCAAGACGACACTCCTAGTAGTATTAACACAGATGTACATTTGGATATGGCACTGCTGCATTTTAGCCATCTCATTTTTCCAGCTTATTTATATTTTTGCCTATATTTATCCTTGTGTAAAGAGAAATGGGTTGGTGTTTCTTTTGATACATTTGAAAATGTTGTTTTCAGCACTGGTCCACTAATGAATATGTTAAACTTTCTACACCAAGTGAATAATTTTCACTCGGAAAATAGCTTTTGAAATTATTGAATTTCAGTTCAAAGTCCACTACTGTATCTACTTCGAGTTATTACCTTCAGAGACAAACTTTCTTTTTGCAATGACAAGATATTTGCAAAAATTAATAAACTGCAGAAAAATTAATGTTTATCTTGTAAAAAATTCAGTTTCGTGACAAGGAGCACCATTCTTAGTAGAGTTGCTAGATGCTACCAGTGTAACTGACAACCTCTATTTCTACTGCAAATGATTAAAGTTCACCCTGATTATGGAGGTTGAGTAATTCCATGAAAGAGATATCCACCACAGGCTAAAATTTATTTAACATGTGGAAAGATCTTTGGCTGCAAGCTTAAAGTAGGTTCTTGAAAATAGAAGGTGGCCACACTTCCTTTATGGATGAACATTTTACTCTTTCAGATGCATCCAAGTCTGTTCAAGACATCCACCTTTGGGAATTTAAAGTTTACAAATCATCAGCTACTTAATTTCCATATTTAATTAACTTAATCCTGCAAACATTCAGTTTGCCCTGCCCTTGGTTTAGGGATAGCCAAAAATTTCCTTGCAGTTGCAGCTGCCATATCATGCCAATCTAAAGCAACAGTATAAAGAGCTAGTAGTGTTTCACTACAATGTCCATAGCGTTATTAACAGCAATCTCCAAGAATGCAAACAGCAGGAGAGAGCTGGCTGGGATAAGAAGACTTTTAAAAGGACAGGAAAGAGAGGTGAGATAGAAAATGGGAATATGGAGAGAATTCCTCAGCTAGTGAAGGAATGAGAACTGAGGCTGAGACTGAAATGAGAATCAAAACACTCATACAGGTAACTGCATAATAACTCTCACACTTGACAGGTGTGGGTACTATGTGTCCTTTCTCCCTAGAACGTGTATAAACTAAAACCCATCCATGAAGTATGAAATGGAGACTATTAGATACCTGAATATGAAGTATTTTCTGTCATAGTGGTTACTGGTCACTCAGATCTAGAAAATCCTTAGAGTAGAAAGAGCAACTGTTCCCAAGCAATTGAACAAGAAAGATTACATTTTCCCCTTTAAAGAGGAGCAAGGAATGAGATTAGCTTTTAAAAAAGATTAATAAATAAGCCATTGAAAATACAAAACTGATCATTCTTCCTGCAATATATAGAGAGACTGCAATAATCACTTTCACACAGGAGAACACCTGGGGCAATTCCAAGCACAAATATAGGCTGGGTTGAGAATCAATCAACATTAGCCCTGGTGAGAAAGAGCTGGGGCTGCTGGTTGACAGGAAGCTCAATGTGAACTGGCTCGCAGCCTAGAAAGCCAACCATATCCTGGCTAGCATCACAAGTAGTGTGGCCAGGACATCAATGGAGGTGATTCTGCCCCTCTAAGAGACCTCATCCAGAGTTCTTCATACAGCTATGGGACCCCAACAAAAGAACGACATTGATCTGCTGAAGTGGGTCCACAGGAAGGCCAAGAAAAAGATCAGGAGGCTGGAGCATCTCTCCTGTGAAGACAGGCTGAGAGAGTTGGGGTTATTCAGCCTGGAGAAGAGAACACTTCAGGGAGACCTTATAGCACCTTCCAGCTCCTAAAGGGGGCTACAAGAAAGATGGTAAGACAAGGCTTTGAACTGAAAACAGGTAGGTCTAGGTTATATATAGAAAGAAATTCTTTACTAACCTAGACATGAGAAAGTAATTCTTGATTATGAGGGTGGTGGAACACTGGAATAGGTTGCCCAGAGAAGCTGTAGATATTCCTAGAAATTCCAGACATTCCTGGAAATGTTCAAGGTCAGACTGGATGCAGGCCTGGCAACTTGGTCTAGTGAAAGACCCTGTCCATGTCAGGGTGTTGGACTAAATTATCTTTAAGGTCTCTTCCAACCATTCTATGATTCTATGAACACTGAGACTAAATACTTAGCAAACAAAACAGGAATGATGGTGTATCTAATATGAACATACTATGATAAAAAAAATGTAGGCTTACTCCCATTACTGTAGATGGCAAATACTAGATTTAAACCTGAGTATCTTCAGAAGAAAATCTGTGCCTTTAAGAAAGCAGCATAGCACCAGCTGGGCAGGTCAGGATATCCTCCTACTGGCTATTTTTAGCATGTTTTTCTTCTCAATGACTGTGCAACAGTACCTCTAGAGATTAGATATGGTCGTTGAGGATAAATTAAGACTGGATGAGATTGACGGAGGTTTTCTGGTCCAATGCCATCTCCAAGCAGGGCCAGATTCAAAACTGCATTGATTGAAACCATAATTCACCCTGCGAGGAATCCCTTCCTTGTAATATGAGAATACCCACACAGCTAGAGGTGACCAAAGCTGTCAAGCCTTTTGACATGGGTATCAGTGGCAAAGGTTGACTTGGCAAACTCCAACAAAGGGAATGAAAGGCCAAAATGGGCTTTGGGTTTGAGCTTTATGGCACTTATGTTAAAAACATATTTTCTGAGTTTAATGGTCTTCAGTTGGTTTCTGTGACAGCATCAGAGAAACCCCATATTTGCAAACCTGTTAAAATATGTTATTTCAAAGACTGAGTTTTGGAAGCAATAAATATCCTGTTACTAGTATAATACCAAAATCAGAAAGAAATACAATGCTGCCCACATCTGAATTCATACATGTTTACCATGAGCATTTACAAGTAATTCTCCCAGTAACTCAACTTTTTTTGCAGAGAAGGTTTGTGAAAATCCAAAATAAAAAAGAAATTTTAAATAAATATTTTTTAAAAATAATCATCACATCTTGTTTTTCTGAAAACAAAAAACCACAGAAACATTTCAGTTTTTACTTTTCCTATTACAGCCAGATTTTCCTGTCCAATAGTTTCTTTTATTAACAATATTCAAATGATTTTAAAGCTTGGCAGAAAAATCAGTCTGAAAATTAAGACACTGTGAGACCAACTCACATGTATTGAGTTAATTTTGGCCGTTACCAGGCTCTGAAAACAGCGGCTTATAATGGAAATGCTGACTCTGTATCAGTGAGAAGCACACCACTACAAAAAGAACATTCAAAATCATTATTTTCAGTAGAGTAAAATAGGGCAGCTTCTGAGCTGGAATGTAGAAAGCTCTTACGTGCCACTTTTCTGATGCCTTTGGGAAAAAGAAACTAAAGATCCTTCAAATTACATAAAGGGCTACTCTAATCATAAAATGCAAATAAACCCAAAGCCTGATTATCAATACGTAAAATACAAAGCATGAAAAAGCTCATCTGTAGAAAAATAAATTCTGCTAAGCTATTTAAACACAGGATCTGTTCTCAAAATCAGTGCCAGCTAACCAGATTAGGTTAGCAGTTTCTGTAGTGCTGTGGAGAACAATGCAAGAATCACTTGTGAGAAGTCATGCAGCTTCCTTAGTAGCCTTAGTAATCATGAACAGCTACACAATTATGAAGCAAGCCACTGAAGTGTATTTACCTGTTCTCTTGCTTTCTCTTCTTTCTATCTCTTTCCTGTCCCAAACACTTTGCCCTCTAAATAACAAAGGTACTCCACGTTTATGTATTATAGCTATTATGTGACCACATCTTTGCTCACTGTACAGTACGTTGCATTCTCCATAATGCCAGTCATTATTCTTCCTGACTTCACTAACTTTTTCTAGCTAAAGCATTTAAGATTAATGAGGCGTTTGTTCTCAATCAAGGCACTTTGTGTGAATACAGTTACACTTCCAGGATCCATGCAGATGACTTATTTAATATTATTTGATTTTTTAAAATTGTTTTGGGGGATTGATTTATGGCTATTTTTGTCCATTAGCATAGACCATTCCGTATCACTCTTCTCTTCTGTCAATAACTGTTATCAAACAGGACCTACTGCCTAATAGAATATAAAGATGTATTATGTATCATGAATGCAGATATATCCTAGAGGGTGAAAATTTGACATAAAGTGTTGTAAAGCGTATTACTTCAGCTACTTAGAGATGCTGAAACTGCAAGAGAACAGTAAGCTTCTGAATCCCAAAATCAGTTTCCTCTGATAATATAAAATGGAATAGCCATCAAGGAAAAGTCTGTATCTGTCAATCTAAACCCCCACAGAAATTTTTCTATTCCTGTATTTTAATGATGTTCATAGTTGGGATCCACACATAATAAAGTTTGATTTAGCTATTAAGACAGCTCTCATTCCTACAGTGCTCTCATGCTTCATTGCTTTGCAAAGTCATACTGATATATAAAAGCCTAATAGAGACCAAATTTTCCACGAAGTTAACATAACGGCTGTGACTTTAAGAAAGTATAAGTCAACAGAATTTAAAACAATTTTGTGTAAGCAGAGGAATGAGAAGGAATTTTCCCTCCTAAGAAATAAACTCTGAAACAAGGTTGTACCCATGTTCCATAAATTCCATTATATTCTTCATTACATGAAACTTTCTTTCTCCTTGTTTATAAACCAACCTTCTCTTCAGGATTTAATGCCTTAGCCAGAAGGGAATTTCTCAGATGGGTCATCTTCAGCTAAATTTCCTTCTTCTAGGAATCAGTATGAAGTGTAGGGAAAACAACTTCAAACATCCAGGAAGCTGGAGTTTCAGGGAGTAGGTATCTCCTAACAACTAAATCTTAGCATTTTGTGCACTTTTCTGATGCAAAAAACTTAAGTTTTGGAAGGCATGTGTATATATAATTCCCACAAAGAGCCAAATCTGTTTCAGACGTTCTGCAAAAGCTGCAGTTTTTTAGGAATGATTATCTGGAACAAAAATTTAGATATGATTTTTTTATTTAATTCATGTAGAAACTTGAAGTATACCAGAAATATACTAATATAATCAGTATATCATATCTAAATATTTAGATATTGTTTTTTTTATTTAATTCATGAAGAAACTTGAACTGTGTCAGTTGGAATGTAAAATACACTCACTCTATATTCCCTACAGTAAAAAAAAGAGGTCATGCATATAAGGAATTTTCTTTAATTTCATCTCCCTCTCCAGAGAGATTAATGGTACTGCACAGCAATTTAAGATACAATTAAAATATTAGAAGAAAAACAACAAATATAGAAAACATGTTCTGTGTTCAGTTTTGGTCAAAAAAGTTATGGACAGGCTAGAGAGGTCCAGAGAAAGGCCATACAGATGACCAAAGGACTGGAAAGCCTGCCATACGTGGGAAAGCTGAGAGAACTGAGTTTGCTCGGCCATGAGTAAAGAAGGCTTAGGGGAGACTTAATCATCAGGTTCCCGTACCTAAAGGGTGGCTAGGAAGAAGACGGAGATTCCCTTTCTTATAAGTAGTCACATGGAAGATATGAGGGGTGAAGTGTACAAGTTATTCCTGGAGACAATCTGATTAGACACAAGAGGAAGAAGATTTCAGAATGGCAATTGCTTATGTTACTCTTAGTCATACACAAATAATTTTACATGACAGAATGTGACTTTTTTTCTTTCTGCCTTCCCCTGGTTATACTACGAAGCTTAAATCTTTTCAACTGTCCCTTATGGAATGATGGACATACATTAGGAATGACAAAAGCATTTTACTTGATTGCAATTTCAGTTGCAACTCTCGTTTTCTTCCATCATGGTTTTTTGAACATTGTATATCCACTGTTAGACACAGTTCGTCAGCTGGACTCTCACCAAAGCTGAAGAGGGCAGAAAGATTGTTCCATGGGTTTTTTCCAGGGTTTGCTTCTAGTACAAAGCTTAAGCATTCTTGTTTGATGTTTCAGATTCTACAGAGCTGATGACATGTTCAGTTTGTGACCAGAGTGGTCACAACTGCAGCTGCCAACAGGAACTACCGCCTAGGTAGAGTCTGCTGTATTATGTGTGCATAGCTGACAACCCCTAAGTACTCTCCCGATCTCTGTTGAACTCCATATGGTATTTTTTTCAATATAGTTTAACACTTTCGCAGCTTCAGATTATTTTAACTCCCCCAGCTCCTGTGCAATCATCTTAAACAGCTTTGAGTAGACCAGTCTACATTTCCACAAATGCTTCATAATGACATGAAAAGTAATCAGCAAATGATGCCCAGAAATTTATTCTCTTAATGGTTTTAAAACTCTTATGAGAATGATGGCTGGTGGTCTGAGATATTAAGGGTTGAGAGCAAATCCATATTGCTGTGTGTTTGGAAACTATTATTTTCATCATCTCTCTTCTACCACTGCAATGTCAGAATTTAAAACACCATCAAAACCATCTCTAAGTTAGGATGTATGAAATTTTTTGCTTATTCCTTACTCCCATGATCTGTCACAGAAAAAAAATCAGTGGCTTGTTCTTAAATAGGTATCTCTTTGTATTCTGTTATTGTCTAGGTTTTTAAAAATTGATAGATTCAGCACTTGTTCAGTATTTTCCTTGATATCTGAGATAGATTGGCTGCCACCTATCCTATTCTTCAGATCACCCATTTCACACCATTTTAAAAAATAACAATAAATTTTCCAGGCTGATGTCACCTCACCTAAGCTCTGCAAATTCTTGTAATCACTAACAGCTCTGAGATTGCTATTACTGCAAGATCTACATGTCAAGATTTTTGAAAGCCCCTATTATTAAAAAAGTGAATTTGGTATCACTCACATGAAAGTATTTAAGAAAGCATTATTCACATTCTTGAAACAGCTGGATTTCTGCTATCTAACTTGGGTAACAGATGCCTACTATCTTTTACTCCCATGTCTTTCAGGTGAAAATGAACAGTTCACATTTACATGTGAATGACATGTAATCACAAAGACTACAAGGCACCAGACAAGAGGACAAGTTTATAAGTAAACATAATACTAGTCTAGAGGTCTATTCAATCTTCAATATTTCATTAAAACTTTCCAACTTAATGATGACTTAAGGCATTAAGAATGCAACTTCATTACAGAAGCATGTCCGAATGAAGGACTCTCTTGGGGTACAAATTCATTTCACTCAGGTTACCAAAACAGAGCTACAGAAAGATGAATTTGTAGCTTTATAGATTCAACTGTACAATAATCAATACACATATAACATTACAGCTATTCAGTTAAATATATAACAGGTAAAGCTTACATTAAAAAATTGTCCAAATGGCTAACACATATTTCACTGTGTCTTTACACAGTGAAAATGGTGCTCCATTTCATTTGTTAGCTAACCTATAACATACAGGAATACACTGGGCCTTCTCTCCAGTTTCTAGAGTGTGCTTGTGTAAAATCCAATTCTAAAGCCTCACCACATAAAATTTTCATTCAGCCACTTCCCACATGGCTTTGATTCTTCTTTCACTGCTTCATCTCATCTCCTCAAATAATTTGGCTAAAAAAGTAGTTTCTCTAGAATTCAGATTTTCCTTATTTTCAGAGACTTATATGCATCATAAGAGAATAACCCCAAACTTATTCAGTCAAATGTGAATAATCCTTCTCAAATTAATGTTTTCCACAGGTGTTAATTTTTCCCCTAAAAGTCCGCCAAAGAAAAATTTCCAGTCAAGTTAAGTTTTAATCTTCTCACCAATACTTTCCTTTCTCTACCATCCTACCAAGCTCCCCCCTTAATTTGATACAAAGGGTTTAGGATTTAAGGGTTAATTGCTTACTGTGGGCATTAATGGTGTTGCTAAATTTTGCAGCTGCTTGTTAGACAATGTATATTGCTTGCTCGATACTTACTGTGCTTGCCAAGAAGAAGGGGGAGGATGTAGGGCCATTGAAAAGAGACAGAGATCATGACTCCAGGTCCCTGGTTTCGCATCCTGGAACCAGTTAGAACCAGCCCAGGACTTCGGACTTGGACCAGAAACTTAGAGAGCATGCACAAGGAAGCGGGGTAAAAAGTTCAAGCCTGAGTAAGACTTTTACTTCGTCCCAGAGACCCCGGCTCATGACCACCAGGCGGCAATGCACAGGCACATTAAAATGCTAACGACTTTTGTGCTGATTATAATACAAAGCAGGGACAGATAATGAATATGTATAGGCATATTGTGTAATTTAATGCATATGTAACTTGTAACTAGATATATTTCAAGCCAAGTGCCACTGAGGGTGTGCATGCCTTTGGAGGAATGATCCCTCATGCAACGTCGGCCAGTTAAACATATCTACTCTACAACTTTAATTAGTTTTAAAGTCTGAATTCTGCACGTCAAATTGACCTATAGTGAATGTAAATGAGTCACCAGACACTTCACTATTGTTCTTATCATTCACTTACTGCTGTCATCTAAATGTCCACTTCAAAAATATTCGTAACCTTAAAACCTCAGAACACTTTTAGAATCCTTTCTACAACACATAATTAACAAATTTTAAGACTGGATTTTGTTTTACAATTTTTTCAGTGACTTTGCTTTTAAAAAACATACTATAGTCAAAAGACAAAGACTCCTAATTTCCACTCAAATGTGTTATTTTTATATTTCAGTTAACATCAGGTCCCAAGGCAACATCTTAAATTTTTCAGTGTTTTTAACAAAAAATATGTGATTTACTCATACATGGTATTTTATGAAGAAGGATGTTCTCCTTAGAACTCTCATATTAGACATCACTGTTGTAGATTCCCAGAAAGAAGTTAACATTTTTTAATTTTTGCTAGAGTAGCAGGGTTTCTAACCCTATTTGTTTAACTAATAATAAATACTGAGCTTATAGCAACAGACTTCAATTTTCCCCTTGACATTCCCCTGAATCTAGAACAGTAGTCACAAAAGTATTTCAGAAGATTCTCAAATTCATGACTGTCTGAAAAGGAAGCTGTAATAAGATATTCTGGTAACCAATGGAAGATGAAAATCGGATTATAACTATTTAGGAGAAATCTAACTTTTTCTCTTTTTATATGCATTTTAATTTTCAGTTGTTTGCTTGAACAATGTTTTTCACAAAACTATATCCTGTTAGCCAATCCTTTTCATGAGTCTATGAAACTACTCCAAGATTGTCTATCAAAATGCCATTACATTTTACACTGAAATCTACTCATATTTAATAAATAGTTCTTCCCCAGTAAGTGTGATCAGAAAAAATATGCAGGCTGCATTCCACATGAATTAATGCACACGTTACCTTTTTTTTTCTCCCTTTTTCTCTAGTGTGATAGATAGCTAAACAACAAGTGAAACTTACAGCTGTCCAGGCTTTTTTTCTGCATCGAGAACACAACCAATCGTTATGGATTTCATGAAAAGGAACACCATAACAACCTAGAATAAGAGAGCTGGATTGATTATTATATTCTGTCTTTCTACCAATGATGTCAGACAATTCAATTATACATAAACCTTAGTAAAACATATGCCTGTCCTGTGACAAAGGAGACTTTGACAGTCTAGGCTTACTGCTAATTTCTTAGTCTATGAAATACATCTTCCCAAAACTCAAAAAAAAAAAAAAAAAAAGAAGAACCCACAAAAATCCCCACAAGAAAAACCCCAAGCACCCAAAAAACCCAAATCACAGTGGATTTAGTATTCTTGTCAGTGCAATATCATATCACCAACTCTCCCCGCAGTAAAAATTTGACATAATGTACTGACATTTATTCTGTGCAAATATACCACACTTCGAAGTATCTCGTGGACTTTGTAGACTTAACTATTACAGTTCTACAGTCTTTAGAAATACCGCGGAAAAATCCATACATTCATCAGTTAATTCTTGCAATAAAAAAGAATGCTAAGTGAAGGAAAATACTGCATCCCCAAATTTAATAGCAATATTCACAAGTCCTTCACGAGAATTTCACTATAACTACTTAATAAGGACATACTAGCATTGCACAGTGATTTCAAATAGAGAAGCAAAAGAGTAATTAAATCACTCAGAACAGAAAAAAAAATCAGAAGTTTGTGATTATTTAAAGTTCATAAGAAAGTTGATTCTTCAGTATTTTCACAGCAACCATGAAAAGGTTACAGAAAATGTAATGTAGTTTTCAAAAAGAATTAGCCAGTGATTGAAGTATTACAAACAGAAATACTCTTCAAGTACTTTTAAAGACATGCTAGAAGCCTAGCTAATTATTATTTATCAATAAAGCAAAATCTGAAATTGCATTTCTGCCAATAGACAATTAGATTATTTACTTGCATGAACCCGTATGCAACACTTTGCACATGAAATCAGAAGACTTGTTCCATCTTCTTCAACAAAGGCATTTGATGGATGGTTTTCAGTGTTTTCCTCACTATAAATAAAACACATTTCTGGAATAAGAGGTTTAGTCTTCTCATTTTCTGCCATCAATGTTTCTGCTGAGTTTGCTTCACTGAAAGTAGGACTTTCTTCATCATGACTGTCTGGCTGGAAAATAAATAAAATTTTATTTAAGTAAAAGAGAGTCTTACTCTTCCTTTTGACAATGATGGAACTATTCCACCCCTCCCAACTTTCACACTAAGATTAACAGTTTCATGAGAAAATTAACTGCTTCTAGATATTTATCACATTCTACCTTGATTGTTCCAAATAACTGTAACATCTAGAATAGCACTCAGCCTGCAAACCAGCGTTATTGCAGCAGTGTTCACTGGGTCCAGTGCAATAAAGGCTTTCTTCCTGGTTCCCATGCTGAGGAAATTCCAGTTTAGCAGCTTCAGAATTGGCAACATAGTACTACAATACCATTTTTACTTGCTATTTGACACAGTAACTCCACAAGACAGTATCAAACAGTGCTCTGCATTAGACTGTTTCCAAGGGAATACTTTTCCTGAGAAGGCCTGAGTACTGCGAAACACTTATTTCCTCAGCACTGAAGGAAGGCAGCATAAAAAAGGCTCTGGTAAAAAGTATTTGGAGATGGGCAAATAAGGAAATAGCTAAAAGATACAAACCTATTTGGGTTCACATCAAAAAGTGTAATTTCAAGGGAAAATATACACATACTAACACAAACCCTGCATAAACCGTAGTAGAAGGCATACACTGTCTGCAGCCAAGGGTAGATGAAGGTGAACAAAGTATCAGTTCTAATTTTAACAGTATTGAGTTAATTTATCTCTCTTACAAAGTGTATCTTTTTAATAATTTCCTGAGAATTAAGTGGCCAGGCAGCTATTTCACACTTCATCCAGAGACAGAGCTGTGAGAATCTTCCTTACCTTATAGTATGGCATGAGAAGAGTGCAAATGGCACAGTGAGGTTCTTTTCTTGCACAAGCTGCATTGTATTCTTTTTCAGCATTGAAATTGGGTTGTCTCGTCTGCCACAGGAAGACCAGAGGCCTGGCCCATGCCTCTGACTCTTGAACCTTCTCTTCAATTAAGGTAGTCTCAGGCAGTTCTAAAAGAAAGCAAACGACGGCTATACTGTAGTCATGGAATGAAAATAAACAACAATGAATCTGTCATGTGTGCTAACAAAGATGACCAAACAATGTTACAAGAAGTCTGTGTGCAAATATGGGTGCAGAAGTCTAAAAGAATGTCGTGTCAGGAAAAGCCCACAATTAAGTGCTTTGACATCTATGTCATGAGCTGATTGCTCCACATACAGCATAAGAAAGTAGCTCCACTCTTTAAAATTGGTATTTGTATCAACAACATTATGTCTCACTCTCCTACCGTCCCCTTACTCCCTCCAAACTATATCCCCTCTCCCTCCATGCACTCTGCCCCAAATCCCTTATGGATGGAACACATCGCATCCTGGCAGCAGCACCAGACAAATCATTCCATTCACACAGGATGGCACCTCACAAACTCCTCATGGAGAGTGACACTCATTTTCGAAAGAGGAAAAAAAGGCAAACCTTATATATATATATAGCCAGGGAGTAATGGGGAACAATCAGATCTAAGAAGTAGAGAGACATGCATGCTGGATCATTGGGACAGTGCCTATTAAATCATTCACAATCAGTGACAAGGCATGTTGGTGTCAATCAGAATAATTATAATGTGAATGTGGAAAGGAAAATGTAAAAAGTTTTCAATAAAACTTTCAGATAACAAAAACGGTCGATAGCATACAATCCTTTTCCAATGATGTATTTAAGAAAAACTGTTTACTTCACAGAACGAAAACTCCAACACAGAGAAACATTTAAGTACATTAAGCTGATTCATCACATTCCTTCAGCCCATGACTGCTTTCTCCACTGTATGAAAAAGCAAAGGCTTTATGGGTTTCCTATGATAAACTGTCACACATTGCTACAAAACTACTATAAAGTTGGCAACATTTTTATTTGTGTTGAATAAAATATTGACTAAAATATTTGTCTACAAGCAAGCCAAATGTAATAAAAATAAATTAATAAATGCATCCTGCATGCGGTTTTTAATCCATTTTTTATAGTTTCTCAAAAGAACTAATATCAATTCAATAAACACTTGCCAATAATCTGGGTAGAAGGGCACAAAGAAAACAACTGCAAAAAAGCTGTTGATATTTAGCAGCAGAGCTTTCTGGTGAAAAAATTAGCTTCCAAAGAACATCAGTGAAGAAAAAGCTGAACACAACGAGAAGACGAACATATAAACTGCCAGCATTACGTTTATAACGTTTTGCATTACTTACTTTTTAAGTTAGTAGCTTAATAAAGTTTTTTCTTAAAATTATTCTAGCCAAACATATTTTTTCTATTCCTTGCAACTTTAAAGAACTGTGAAACACATAGCTCTGAAAGTTATTTCTCTAGTTCTCTTCCCATTTAAATTTTCCTTTTAAGAGCCATCTCACAAGTGGCTTCAGCCTTATAGATTTTTTTTTTTAATTCTTCCTTTTATATTATTTTCCTTCAGGAGCTTGTATTGCTTACTTGAAATATTTTCAATATAGCTGTGACCTCACAGAAAATTCAGAGCTTGATTCTCCCTTATGAAGAAAACAAAGAGGCACACAGAACTTGTTGTGAACGTTTGTAATATCTTCCCTATCTATTATCCACTTGGAAACTGACATCCTTTGATTGCACCACTCCTTAACACCACTGAATAACTCTCTCATGATAGTTGAAGCTTTTGCCCAGAACCTCAGCCTATAATGGTCTTCTTTATTCAAAAATCTATCTTCACATTTACAGTCCTGGAACCAATTCTAGGTTGATAACTGTAGTGCTCTGGCTTTCCACTGCCTACAGCAGATTGCTGAGTTCATGACTATATTGGTTCTGGTTTTAATGAAAACAGTATTTACATCTTAATTCCATATAAACTCCATAATTTCAGTTTCCTCTCACGTGATTTTTAAAAATGCTTTCCCAACCAAGAAATTGAAAAGAGACAAGTATAATGCTAGCTTTTAACAGCCTTCTGTTGCTTTTAAGAGTTCTGTATTTATTTTTGAACCTCATTCCAAAATAAGCCAGGGACAAAGTGTCATATGCATATGTACCAGATTCCATCTTTCACAAACTCATAAAAATTTAACACTATTTTAATAAATTTATTGTCTCCTTTAGATTATGTTTAGAGGACTTCCAGTTAGCTATTGACTAGAAGCAAACACTCCTCATTTATTTGCCGCTATCTCTAATGTCTGTAATTCTGAATTCTATGTCCTTCTATGTCCTTTGAGGTGTGACTGTCTTCTCCATAATCCATGCAGTCTCTGTCTCTGCATGAACTACACAAGCTCTCTGATATGGTCCTCTCATACAACCCCTCATTCTTCTCCACCAAAACAAGAAAGGAAAAATACCCATCCTCTCTTCAGAGGGAGACTGCCTAATCCAGTACTTAAATGAATGGTTCACTAACAGGATACAAAATTAGGAGTAGACAGAAAAGATGTTCCTAAGGATTACAAGCTTTGTCTGATACTCTGTTATCACTACTGTAGGGCTAGTGAATTTCAGTTGTTCTCAGGAATTTCTTAGGCAACCTTGAGCCTAAATTATCATCTTTCAAGGGCTTCAGAAATATTAGTTCATCTCCTCATAATCAACTTTCACCCAGCCACACTGAAGTAACAACATGTCAAAAGAAGTTGGTATTTTAAAAAAAGAGCTACAGAGTACATGATCCCATTACAAAACATGACAACAATGCTGCCTTAAACAACTTCCCCACCAGGGACAATATGAAATCATCTGTGTAAATATTCTATAACAGTAGAACTGATGGGCAGTTTCACTTTGTGTGCTTTATTTTTTGTGTGTGTGTGTGCCAATATCAGTGAGAGGAAGAATTTCTACATAAGCTTCTCTGGTAGTACAAGTGGAGGTACCTTCCTGGTTTGCATGTAGTCAGAGAAGTTATGCACCATAAATAAAAACTGAGAATCTGCTTAACCAAAACAGGCAAGGAAATTAAGAAAAATACAGCTCTCCAACTGTTCGAGAGAAAGCACAGAGTACATAATTACTTAATGTAACAAACACTGCTGCCTTGGCACAGTTTATAGCCTTTCTTCACTTGTTCGTTTGATAATACCAATGTCCTATTTATGTCCAAAAACACCTTGGAAAATTTGAGGGATTTTTAGATTTTTTTTTTCTGTTTATCCTGTGCTTCTTAGAGAACTTCTCTTATTTTCTTTAATTACTCATCTCATTACTTACTGGTTAGCTGAAGAGTAATCAGTGGCTGAGCCTAAAATAAATTTCCTTTCCTAACTCACATTGTTGCATGCAATTTCAGGGTAGACATTCAGGGGCCTCATGTGAGCTCAGTGTTTCTTTGACCAGATGTGTCTGCTAGAAGGACACAAAACAACTGCAGCCTCCAGCTGGCTCCATTCAAAATTCACCTTAACTGAGGATTCTCCGAATAAGAACATAGAACAACTTGTAGTGTTCATACTGACTTGAAAGATCTCAGAAACTCCACTGTTATAAACAGGCATACTTTTTACTTCACCTGTGTATCAGTGCCAATTGCAAGTACTCAAAACCTGCAAAAACTGTGGTAGAAGAATCTGTTCCTACCATGAAATATACACTGCCCCACCCTGCGAAAAACCAAACGTCTACTTTATAAGACCGGTATGTAATGTTTCAAGAAGAGCTATGAACATGATGTTTCACTCATAATCTTACATATTGGCATTTTTCTGAAAGAGCAAGAGAATGCTCTCAGTTCTGGTAGAGCAAGTTTTGATGAATAGTCACTCATGCAATGCTGCCAACAAACAACACTCTACAATATGCACCATTATGCAATCAAACCTTCATTGTGATAACTTGGCCTTGCTCTAAGAGCAGATACCAATGGCCCAAAACAGGCAATTCAAAAGATTCAGGTCAGCCAATGCAGTGATATGAAACATAATGTATGTCTATCAGGAGCATTTTCTTTACACAGCACATGAAAGGAGCTAAGGAATCTACTTCAACTTCTATGTCTGCTGTAACTCAGATCAAGTCACTGACACTGCCTCACAATTCGCTGACAGTAAGTGCATGAACAGGACTCTGCATGGGTGCCCAACAGAACTCCTTGGTGTGAACTCTGGTGTGCCTTTTTTTTTTTTTCAGCTTCTCGGCATGAAACATACATTTCAAATTAAGAGGTAATCAAGACAAAAGTGAATAAAGCATTCTTGGTATTCTTTCATATACAAACTTCAATTCAACTATAGAAGGAAATACATCTCACTGTCAGAGAGAACAAAAGAAAAATACAGGATTTGAACCTGCTAGTCATGACAGGGAAATTCAATATATATTTGCACCTCAATTGACAGCACTGTTCAAGAGATTGCACACTCATGCATAACACATAGACACACTGTCAAATACCAAGGAAAGCTTATTTTGCAAGTCTGCTAGTATGTACATGGTTTTTAAACACTCTTATACAAATGAAGTCCATTTCTTGTAACTTCTGTTATGTTTCTGGCTGTAAATATACCACATACTCATGTCAAAGTCTAAAATGGATTAATACCAGTCAAAAAATGTATTAACTGGATGACGTAATGCAGCCTAGTCCTAAGTACATAAGAACATCTTACTGTCACCAGTAACAGTGGTCAGAGATCTTGAATCCCTAAACCACCTGGTCATTTTTACTTCACTGCAAATATAATCGTTTTTTGTAATACTACTTTACCAGATACAATTCATAATCAGGTTAAATACTTTGTTTTCTAAGGGGTTAGACAAAGTGCTCTTTTTTCTACAGAAAAGCAGAAACAATTGATGATACAATTATGAGTTTAAATAAACGCATAAGAATTGATATAAATCGTACTGTATCATATTGTGCTGGTTTTGGCTGGAATGGAACTAATTTTCTTCACAGTACCTAGTATGGAGTTGTGTTTTGGATTTGTACTGAAAATCGTATTGATAGTACAGAGATGTTTTTGTTATTGCTGAACGGTGCTTGCACAGCATCAAGGCCTTTCCTGCTTCTTGTGCCGCCCTGACAGTGAGTGGTACAAAAATATTCCAATTCTCTCCCCCATCCGGTTGGTGGGGGAGTGAGTGAGCAGCTGCGTGGTGCTTAGATGCCAGCTGGGCTTAAACCACAACACATATCATTCAGCCACAGTACTACTGATAGTACAAGGTGATTAGCAATCCTAAGCTTGATAATAGTTCCTGCTATCATATTCATACTTGAAAATAATATTTATATAGGATCAAATAATTTCTGTAATGTAATTTCAGAAATACCAGTTGTCAGAAATGTGATTATTTATATGCATCTGTACCCCTTCCTATATTTAAGAAAAGTGAAACAATTCACTACAACAAACTGTGTAGACAAAAAGAAAATTATAGCCCAGAACCTGTTTTGATATAAAGGAAACTCCTTCCATAGCGAAGTACTTCTAAACAGTCACTATGCTGCTTTCCAAGTGAGTAAGTGAGTGAATTGAATTGTAATGTTACTGGTTTAACTGTTTGTGGTGAAACTTGCTCCAACATACAATGCTCTGAATGGTTTTCGCTTACTAAGTTAAACTCAAATTATCAGGCAGAAAACATTTGGGCCATTTGCAGAATGGGCTGTTGCCAGCATTTGCTGATTTAACCCAGCAGATGTGAAAAGCCATAGACACTAATACAGTACAATGTGCTTTTGCCAATCTCAACAATGATTTTGCTGCTTGGGGTTATGTTCCACTGATGTTTCCTGGCTTTGTATAGCAGCATTCTCTGCTATGAAGAGCACAGAAGCATCTGTTATTTTTCAGGTAGTTGAGCATAATCGCAGCCCTGGGAGGCATTATCTGTAGTTTCAAATGTCCTGGAGGAAATAATAATAGTACAAATTTAAAAAAAAAATTTAAAAAAAGACTGTTGGGAAAAAGACTTGTACTTGAAAACTTTACTGTTCCAGCAGTGTATCAGCAAACTCAGTTTCAGAAATTGTCTTTTTTTTTCAGTAATGAAAGACATATATTTCATAGCAAAATATGAAAATAAAAACTTCTTTATTTATTGTACTGTTCAAGAAATTTCATTTCTTGTATGGGACCATAGAGTAAAAGTACTGTGAACTATGTATACATTTTTGGTTATAGAGTCTAATTGCCAGATTAGCTACTAATATGTCAGTTCTCTTAAAATTTGCATGTAAAGATAACCATATTGAACCAGAGTTATACAGGTTAAGCTGAAGAGCTCCTGGATGAAATAGATTTAGCTCCCAAAACAAAGTAATGGGGTGCTTTAATAAAAAAAGTTAAATATCAAGAAAGTATCAGACATCAGTTGTAGCAGAGCTCAAAATATTTTGAAGAGTCTGAAAAACTCAGCATACAAGAAAATATTCTTAAAAGACAATGTGACAGATTTGAAGGATTTGATACTGGGATACTCTGATTTTCCTTCAGCATACTATTAGAGCCCCATAATGAAATTCACATTTGTTTTGTGATTGAACTGTGTATTGTGATTGCTACACTTTGCTCAATGTAATTTGTACTTGTATCGTGACTGAACTGTATATTACAATTCAACACCTTGCTAAACATAATTTGTATCTTCACTGTGATTTAAGTGCATTGCTGTATCACTCTGCTAGATCGAAATCATATGTAATTCCAAGTAATTTCAAATAAGAAAATTCGGTATTATTCACTAAACCATCCACACACAGAATATCTAAAAGAACCTGGTCAGAGTGTACTGTACTCCTACATTAACTGGCATAGTAAGGAGGCTTTTCCTGAGGGTGAGTGGTACCCACTAAAACAGTAATGATTGCTTTGGCAAAAACATTCTTTCTGATTTGGTGTTAGTCACAAATAAGAACCTAGTAAGAAAAACCTCACTGTGTCTGGCTACAGACAGGACCACTACCATTTAAAACAGTAGATAAAATTGGTATAAATACTAGCAGAGACTGGAAAAATCTCACCAATAACTTTGAAAAGGAGGTATGGGAAAACTCTAACCATGATTTTTCATGGACAACCGTACAAAGCACTGATCCCACCGATACTCTGGATGAATATGAAAACCTGAAAAGTTCTAAGAACTTGAAGAAAGGAGAGAAAAGCAGGACTTCACAGGTTGCTGGGTATTTACTTGTGAGCAGTAGTGCATATATTAGAAGATAAAAATTAACACAGCATATTAGAACAAGTAAAAGAAACAGCATAACTTAAACTAAGTAAAATTTCTCTTATACTGCATTTGCAATATGTGGAATATGAAAAATGACCCTCTCAGAATGCACCTGACCCCAATCTTTCTCTCTAACAAATCGCAGAGTAACTAAAATATATTTGATTTACATTGCTATGACTCTGATAAACTAACTTAAGAGAAAGCTCTGAGGACTCATAGCATAGAGATTCAGTTTACATTTAAATGACCTGTAAAACTAGTTTTACAGAACTACAGCATTGTTATTTTTGTAAATTACCATTTTTGTTTGCTTACTAATTCCCGCAACAAAGTAATTCTCTATGTGAAACACTGGATTGTAAAGGCACCCAGTAATTACAAGGAGTAAAAATCAATTTTTCATTCACAGAATTCCCTAAATAGCTGCATTCTGTATGCACAACTTTTTTGTGCATTTGGAATGAAGCATTTAACCCTAGCAGTGAAGGTTCAAATTGTCAAAGATGTCTGTTTATTCTGGCTACCTAAGCTGAAGCACAAGCAACACATTCTTACTGATGCTGAAGTCTATGAACTATCTAGTGTCTCCAGAAATATGGCTACATACCATGCCCAAAAACCAAACTCAAAGGTGACCCACTAGTCAGGCAACTTTTTTAAAATGTGGACAGGAGGCCACAGAAAGGGAGATCTTCTTATATCTGTATGAACTGCCAATGTGAAATATTTACAGCATACTGTTATTATAATTTCCGTTATTGTATAGATGTTTATATATATTTAAGCAACCCCAGTAATTTCACGCGTCTTTGCACTGTGTAAATTTAAAGAATAGTCCCTGTAGTTATAAATGTGTTCTAAGAGGCATCTCAGCAAAATCAAAACAGAAACAAAAGAAGATCTGCTGGAATCTACTGCACAGCCTATCCGCAAAAAAAATAGCTGTCAGAACAAAAACCATTACAAGCCCAGACTACAAGTTGAAGATTAGCAGGTATCTGGTCTATTGAAAAGCTTTAATTCATAGCACTTATTAGCAGCTGCTTTCTCCACTCCCTTTCTGCATGTAATTTTTCACATTTTTATGAACAAAATTTGTATTTTGCATTCTAATATAATTTGCTTGTGGTCAATGGACTTATCACAAAAAACTTGATCAATATCTAAAATTATATTGGAACTTTTAGGAATTGATGTTGCCATCCATATACATGCTTACTGATTTATTAATGAAACACCATAATCTTCCAGGGTATGCATCTCTACAAAAGTGGAAAAATACAGAAAGCTTTCTCCCAATCATCAGGCACATCTTGCCTACTAATAAAACGAGTCTCTCAGATACAACAGAATTACTTGGTGGTACTTCCTTATTCTGGAAATTAAAATGTATCATCATTGCCCATACTGCCAAATACTATATAGTCAAACAAATAGTCAATTATTATGCTGTTAGAGTGCTTCAGAAGTATTACAAAGCAGAATCACCAACATACTCCCGTTTTATGCTACACGAAAGAGAAAAACCAGTACCAAATGAGGAAAGCATATTTTATGGTTATTTTGTATCTCTCAGCACAAATCTAACCTACGTCAATATTCTATTCCAGCACAAGTTCCTCTGGGCAAAACACAAGTGAAATTTCAGGAACAAGGTTACTCGAATGTGTTAAGATTGTCCAGAAGTTCTTCACTGAACCAAGGCCTCTTCCTAAGTTAAGTATATAAGTACAGAAGACGCAAAACAGACTCAACCACAGATCCAAATTCATGACAAATCAATGCCCAAATTAGAATTATAATTTTTTATCTTCAAGCTACAGTTCCTGCAGATCACTAAAACAAATATCCCATAAACGCTTCATACACTAGACAAAATTGCATTTAAACTCCTTCAAGAATCAATTTCTTAAGTGTAATTATTTTGTACATTAAAAAAAATATATTACATACACTTCTCAGCCATGAAGACAGTTAGCAAAACCCCTTTAATCCCTTTGGTATTAAAATTAAGTCACTTTCAATACTAATGGTGTACAAAGCAGCTTCAGATTTTGACAAAGGCAATGATAATTCTATAGGCCAGGGTCTTTTTAATTTGAAAAACAGAAGTTATTACTACAATAACTTACCAGGCAATACTCTGCACCAATACTTAAATGAATTAATCTTTTATTATGGATTATATGATCGTATGTTTTTAGTGTTTCTCTTTGGACCATAACTACGGAAACAGAAACTCGGCTCCAGAAGATCACCCTATAGAAGGGATATCTGTCTCCTTGGTAAACGTCACATCTAGTTTGCCTAACTCCACAGCTACCCTTGAGAAGGCCACTAAGAGGCTGCACTAACGCAGTAGGAAATCCATTTTCATTTTGGCATACCTGATAATGAGAAATTATACATGCCTTTCTATACAAGACTGAAATTCTATCCAGTCCTTTATGAGGTAAAATACCATATTTTAAAGCTAAGAAAGCAGCACAATTAGAGCTGCAAGGTTCACCTAGAGAACCATGACTCTTCAATGATCACAGCATATACCATTGTCCAGCAAATGAGGATAAATGTTAGAACTGGTTTGTATTCCACTCTTGATCAAAACAGTGGCTAGTCTGAGATCCTGTAAGTGTCCACTAAAAGGCAGATAACTGCCACTTATGAAAGATGTCAGGGGACAAGACCTGCCAGTGATAATAATCAAAGCTGTCAGTTCTTGCCATTTCTGGAGATCAGCTGCTGGCCCACAAGGTTGACAAGAGTACTGAAAATTCAGGAAAAGCTTTTATTTGACCTTTCAACACACCCCTTCCCTAAATACTGACTAAAGATTATACCATATTTTTATAAAAGGTTTCTTGGGGTCTTCAGAACACCACATAATTCATAAGTATCAGAACTTTTTTGTAATTATGGCAATCATACCTTGAAAATTGAATTTAAACAAAACAGAAGTAATTTAGGTTACTAAACAAAAAAAGAGAAAAGGACAGAAAACACATTTTTAGCACACTGATACTGCTGCAAGTGGTAGAGAGTGTTGGACTCTTCAGTGCTAAATGATGATGATACATGTACTTGATTAACCCACACTCATACAAAAGCAAAGTATTTTAAAGAAGTAAAACTTCATTCAACAAAACAGTATGGGAGGGAAAGCAATACTGAAAATTGTAATACAAATGTGGTAAATATAAACATGCCCATATCAATAGGTTAGCAAATTCTTATCTACCTCCCATGAAACACCATGAAAAAAAGTTTACATTTCTTTCTGAAGCAAGTGAGAATCTTCAAGCAAAATCTCCCATTTTAAGCCCTGAAACAAAAGAATAGTAACTGTATCTACAAGCGTAATTTCCCCCTATTTAAGCAGGCTTAGCCGATTTATGATTACTGAACAAGCCTTAAATGGTCTGACTTCTAATATCAAATCAAGTAGATCTGACAGGATGCTGGCAGTGAATGTAAAAACCAAGGCTTTATACTATGCCAGAGCAGAAGCCACTGTTTCCATTTTTAAAAGTTCTCTCTTTCTGTTTCCATATCTTACAAACTAACGAAAGCAAAATTACTTTTAAATTCTGGATCCTACTTAAAATGCTAAAAAACATATACGAAGAGTGCCATACTGAATTCAGTCTATATGTTATAATTACATCATTCAAGGCAATGGGAAATTTTAGTCAACTTGAATCTAAAAACAGTTTCTAATGTTGCGTGACCAAATAGTGCTGGAAAGAAATCTCTGGGACCAATCAATGTGCATGCAAAGTTAGTATGCTTGCTCCTTCTGCTGAATTTGCTTTTTTATTGCTTAAGTGAGCAGAAATACAACTGTATTAAATACAACAGAATATTATTACCACAAGTTAATATACTGCACTGAGTATAAGATCAAGGTTCATTACATAAAAATTGTTAGCATGTTGAGCGAGACATAAAGCCCACACTGTACTGCTGCACTTATTTACTTGAATTGGCAGCTTGAGTTTCTACAATTTCTAGGATTGATTCCCCAGTTCCTAGTACTTCTCAGTGTATGTCTTTTAGGCATTAATTCCATGAGAAGTCAGACATACACTGGGAAAGGCTTCAGGGCAAGTGAAAAAAAATAACACCAATAGACAACAAATAAACAATTAACCCAAATATTTTCCATAAAGAAATACACACACATATAAGCATATACAGTGATAAAAAGAAAGCACAAAACTCGAACGGCCAAGTGATCCTGTGAAAAAAATAAATTCTTGACAAAGAACTCTGTATTAAAAGTGAATTCAGAAAGTTTCTGCTACAATTTAAGCATGTTGTTCAATACGATAGTATTCCATCTGCAAAATTACGATTCTGAAATGGCTGACAGTGTGAAAGACTGCTGCCTCCATATTACGAACAGCCTCTGATCACCTCTGTTCACAGAAACTTCTTAACAGAACCCTAGTATCTGAAGGACTTCAAATATATTAATTTGAATATATATTATCTGTATTAGAAATGGCTACAGACTATCCAACTTGTGGAAAGTGATACGAGTTGCAGATGAAATATAAAGCCTCAATTTCTTAACTTCTCACAACAGCACTAGCCTGCATCATCTTCTTTCATTTTGTTTGCAGTTATTATTTTACTGGACCCAGAAAGATTAAAACACAAACTAATGTACAGCATATAACCCCCACTTGTAAAAGAATAGATTAACTCAGAAATTACTGTACCAAGAGACTACACTATCCTAGTCTCAGTCAGCATCATTTTTGCTCAAAAACACAGAGAACAAGAACTGAGCATGTATGAATGCTGAATTACACTTCTACTAACTCTGGAATATCGATGAAGCGCCTTCATAAAGACAAACATAATCATTAACACATTGATGCTGATTACTTCCCTGGTATCTGACACAATCTTGAACAAAATCAGAAAATCATCTAGCCACACATCTTTAACCCGCATGCCAGCATTTGTCAGGCAACTTAATGAGGCTACAGTTAGCCAGCCTCCTTCAGCAGTTCTTCAGTCTTTGTCTTGGATGTAAACATTCTGCTCACTCAAATGCCACTGTTTCTCTTCTGGTGCCCTTACAAAAACCAGCTGATAAATTAGATTACAATGAGAAACAGATGCATGAAAATAATAATAATTCCAGTTCCAGCTAGGAAATAGCAGTAACTGCCATGTCCGATAAAACTCTTAATTACTTCCTTCAATCAGTAAGAGACATGTTCTTAATGGCTACTGATTCTAAGACAGCTCTTACTTTCCTAACAAAAATACATCCTTATCTATCAGGAAGACAATCATCATGCAAAGAGGAAAGACTTTAAGGTATATGATTTCTTGTCAGGATGTTGCTACTTTCACATAAAATTAATACACCAGGAAGCTGGCAAACTACTGGATGAGATGGAAAATGTCTCGGTATTAGAAAAATCCTTGACTCAAAACTGTCATCATATCATCATCTAGCCAGATTATATCATACACAATCCATGCTTAAATAGGAAATTCACAATATATTTCAACCATAATGTTGAAAAAGCATCAGTAGGCAAAAGGAATATAATCTCTGATTTAAAAAAGAGCATTTTTACTGCAACCTGCCACGTATTAAATCTTTAATTACTCTACTAGATGAAACTTAATATTAATATCATCCTGTAAATTACCATAACATTTTCTGTCTGGCCCTCAAGGTATCCAAACATTCTCATATATGATACAGATCATGGGTCTAAGCTGTCTTTAATTTTCAGAAAGATGTTTAACAGCTAATTGAAGTATCATGCCTGGCAAAGCTATGCCTCAGATCAAAACTGAAAGAGAGAGTATAGCTTTCCAAAACTAGTGAGACAGAAGACACAAATCAATTACTTCAGGGTTGAAACAAGGAGGGAGATGTATTGATAAGAGGCCAATTGAACTTACAACAGTCAGCTTAACAATGCCTAACTTGCCAACTGAAAGTATAATATTGCTTAGTTACAAGAAGAAAAATAATTAACAGGCATGCTCTCTGAAGTCAAGAAAATTTATCTGCAGCTGTAAGAAACAGCTACTGTTAATGACAAGTAATTGAGGGAGAAAAAAATTCAGGTAAAAATTGCAGGTAAACACTGAAGTATGCAACAATGCTGGAATCATGGTTGACCCGTAGTCACATACATGGCATCAGCTCCAGATTATCAAACTGTCTAAGGGAGTGTGAGAACAAATCTCCCATTCTGCTAACTGAGGAGATTCTGGAAAACAGCACCAGAAAATTTTGTGCTTTACAGAACTAAAATGGTACAGTGGTGTGAAAAAGGAATGCCTTTGTATTCCATTTTGATCTATACTTTTGCTGCATGTTTCCATAAGCTTCACAAGTCACATTTAATACCATAAAGTAGCTTTATTCATCAACTTTGGGTGGCTGTATATGTGATTTCCGGGTAAAGCAGATTTACTTTTTATATTTACTTTAGAGAAGGAAATCCCTATGTTGGGTACATTTCTTAGATTTTTGTAGCCTGTCTGCACAAGGCAGTGACTCTCTAAATGCCTATATATATGGTCTCATAAAACCCTAAAATTATCATCAGAAAAATATATTAAATAGTCCACTCACCTTCATCACTAATTGCTTGCTGTTTAACCAAAGTCATGGGAGATCTAGCCGGGGGTTTATGTAGTGGATGACGCCAACTCTTAGATATTTTCTTTCTTTCAACCTCCTCTGACTGAAAGGAAAAATTGCAACTAATTTAGTATGTAATTCTGCATAATTAATCACAAGAAACAAAAACTGTATTCTATACAGTTCTTCTATACAGTTCATTCTTAATAACCTGTACTTATTCTTCTGTAAACAAGCACAGATGTCAAGTCTGTAAATACTACCACAGTACACTTGAAGGACCTTCAGTGTACCAATACAACACTTGTCTCTAATTAAGAACATATATTTTAATCTTAGAAGTGCAATCCTTGTCATACACAAATCATTTTAGGTATAAGTTACAGCAGCCCTTCCCAACTTACAGAGCATAAATCCTGTTTTGCTGAAGTGATGTTTAAGAGGAAGAGCAGTCCAAATAAATCTGCAGACCTGAAGTACACAACAGCCACTAAGTGTGGCTAGAAAAATGAAGCAGAAACTCACTGGCTTAATTTGTGAAAGACTTCAAAATTCCTCAGGAATAAAAAAAAAAAAAGATCTAGTTCAGATAAGAAACTGAGAGCCCTGATATACGATTAACATGTTGATTTAGTATATGAAGAAATTCCTTCCTCCCTCAAACACCCCTATGTACATTCAGCTTAAGGTTATTCAAGCTTCAAGAACTAAGACCAACACTTCAAAGTCTTGAAGTGCCACTGGGGGAATCCCAGTGTAAACAAGCTACTGATGTAGCTGGTGTCTGGAGGTTCAGGACCAGAGGAAGGACAAGGACAATGGCAGAGGTGTGGGAAGGACTGAGTTTCATACAATTCTTATGGACCATAGCATTCTGTGCCTCAAGACCCTGAATCTAACCTAGCACATTATACACATGCCCTTTGAAGTAAACTACAAAACATTATATTTACCATGATAAGCAGGGGGCAGAAGATGTTGTTAAGGTACAGGACAGTCTTATAGTCTAAAACAGTTAGCAATTAAGCAAAAGGGGAACTGTCAGGCTTTTAAAATTGCAATTGTACAGTACATTTCTTCACTTAAAAGAGAAAGAAAGACTATGCAATAATACTGCAGAAAATCTGAAATCTAAAATATAAATGGCTGAAAGGCACAGGAAGAGATAAATATAATCTCTAATACATGTTAATTAAAACATTGAGATATTTATACTGCTCCTTATTACAGGGGAAAGACTGGAGCCAAGATTATTAAAACTCACAACATTGAAAAAAATCATTAGAGCACAGTTCACGTATGTGGAAGGGGTCAGCACGATTTTTAGTTTGGCTTCTATAATACATTCCCCATGAAGTATGGCAACTTGGCAGTGGATTTCCTGCTTTCTCTCTCCCAAACTGAGATTCAGCTCACCGCTCAGAAAGCTACTGTGACAACCACCACAGCTTAATTTTTCATTTTGCATCCCAAAGTCAAATATGATCATGCATTATAGCAGAATAGGAAAAGTAAAAAAAAAGGCTATATGTCCATAGGTGGCCCAAAGAGAAAACATTACTAAAACCTACTAGTTAAAAATTGAAAATATGTATTACTTTCAATTGCAGGATCTTTTCCTTCAAGTGTTTCCTTTACATATTTTAGTTCCTTTCCAAAATCCAAGAATAGTAAGTAGGTGAAGCTCACAGCCCTGCTCATTGGCAGGAAGTGAATGTGGGAATAGCTTTGAGAATAGTTGCTGACACTTCAGATTCACAAATATGAAGTGAAATTACTAGACATATAAAATAACAGGGAAAAATATGTCAATAAGCAAACTCCAAAAACAGTCTGCTTCCGGATCAAAATTGCCACTCCTGCCTCAACACTTCAAAACATGTTCAAATTATCATCTGATTAAAATCATGCATATTCTTAAAGCCTTTAATATGGATATCAGGTCTCATTAGAAAAATGCTCATTCATATTTCATTAAATCAAGAATATATTACTATTATGATGTAATTTGCTTCACATACACAAGATGTTTCCATGCCGTCTTCTTCATCCTTTTTTACAATGGGTGTTTCTCCATGTTCCAAATAATTTCCAGAACTTTCTACATTGCTGATATTGCCCTCTGTGGAAACATTTTCATCTCTATCTGGATTTTCTGCTTCATGAGTTTGTCCCTCTGCTTTATGGTATGGTATGGATGAAACATGTTGATTCTGAGGTTTCAAATTCTCTTCCTCTCTACAGTTATCAGAAGCAGGGTTGCTGGCCACAGAATCTGCAAGTGTAAAGGAAGAATGACTGGAATCGATCTTGTTCTCATCTTCCATTTTTGTTTTCTCTAGTACAGGAACAGGGCTCAAAATTGAGTCTGAAGGGATGCTTCCTATAAATCAAGAATATGATTTCTTAACAAATCACACTTTACATTACCATATTGAATTTCACAGCAATCTAAATTATTCAAATTCAAAGCACAGCTCCTCATTTAGAAACCATACAGAAAAGCATTTGGTGGAAGGGCATACACAAATGTGGAGCTTAAGTTTTATCAATTAATAAATTATATGTAAATGGTTTGAGTTTGGAGTATGAAATATAGTTTTGATCATTTAATCAGTATTTTGCATTTGAATTAAAATAGGTCTTCATTTAATTCAAAATAATCAATATTCATGTAGCTTCTCAGTCTTTACTCATTGCCCATATGCACTTTGAGTCAATGGAAAAAATAGAAAAAGCTGGTATATTGAACCTGATACACTGCATTTTATACCTATTATGCCTGTTTATAAATGAAAATAATCAAAGATTAATGGTTTATAATTACAAAGAAATATTTCAAATAGATCCCAAGAATATTTTTAAAACAACAGCATCAGTCTAAAAATGAAAAGCAATTAGTATAATTTTATTTTCAAAAAATTAGCATAATTGTATATTCTAGTGATATTGAAGAGTCAAAGTGTGTGGATTTCACTTTACAAAAATTCTTCCTCTGCTGATGCTTGCCCTGGAAAGACAGAACAGCAGACTAGAGAGGTCACTCAAAAAACATATTCCTGAAGAACTCTGGTACACACTGCAGTGAATTCTGATGCAGCAGCACATCCATGATATTAAAGAAAACAGTTTCTGTTAAGTCCCTTGCCATTCTTTCTTTACAAAGGTTACTTGAACTTGTTTTTTCTGAAAAATTTCCTTTCCACATCAAATGAATATAGAACTTAGTAATACGAAGACAATACTAAAACGTAATCTCTGGCCACAAACAGCACTGCCTCAACTGAATATAACAGACATACTAGCCAGAGATGATGCAGAACAAACTACCTTCTTCAGAATGAGTACTGGAACTTCTATCCTATCTAGAAACATCCTTTTTCCTACAAAGGTCCAGGCACTACCCTTTAAGAGCACAAAGGAGAGAGGGTAGCTCTCCATGCTTGTCTGCTTTTCCTTCCCTTGCCAATAAACACAGAATGGGTGAAAACGAAATACTATTTTCTCTGTGGTCATGAACATTCCAAACCTCCATTAAAAGCTGTGGGAAGATGTAAAGCAATAGCAGCTTTAAAAAAGAAGTATTATTAAAACAGACCTGGAAATGCTTTGACAGAGCACCAGATAATTTGTGTAGAGGAATTTTTAACCCTCCATATTGCAACATCTTGCTCTCTTTATGTGAATCAGTCATGGTGGTTACCACCTCCAAATAAGCATTAACATAATCATTAGTATTCACAATAATGAAAATATTCTCCATATGCAATTTGAAAGTAAATTTTCAGTAGCAATATAAAACAAAATGGGATCACTTCTAAACTTGAAGTTTGCCTTATGAACAGGAATGAGGAACTATATTGGAACTACAATGGAATGTGAAAGAGAATAAATTAAGTCCAGAATAGACCAAGTATATTAGTATAAAAATGGTTGTGGAGGGAAAAAAAAAATCTTTGTCTTGACAAGAACTTTATAACTTGCACTGTCAGACAGCACCAGAGGAGAGGAAAGGAAATCTAGAGTCTCAAAATAGAGCATTTTTGTGTATAAAACAAAAATATATGTATACGTATAGAACACTTCTAATCTGCAGGTTCATCATGTAAATACGAGTAGCATACTCGCAAGCATATACATTCTGTACTGTTTGAATAGTGTTAAGACATTCTGCATCATTTCCATATCAAAAACATTTTACTTTAACACATATGAGTCCACTGAAGAAATAAAGTTTACAAAGCCTCATTCTTTTTGCTCCTTAAAAAAACACATCATTAAAAGAGTTCAGGTGGTATTACTCTCAGCTCAGAATATTAAATTTGGTCTTTTCTCTTTCTTACTGAATATCAATCTTCTCTGCATAAATAACTCTCTAAGTATTTTAGTATGCTATTCTAGGATAATACTTTAGTTTAACATCCACTAATTTGTGGCCTTAGAGTATAAACAGGCTACAACTTACATGTGAAACATAATCAGTCCTTATCTCACCTGCAACCTTGACATGATCCAATAAATGTTGATCCAAATGCATTCTAGTACTGTTTTCTTCTTCCCCAGAAGGCACTCCTGTGTTTACCACTCTCACTTTTTTTTCAGGTTCTTCACTGACCTTGAAGTCATCGGTAGCTGCTTCAGTCACTATGATTTCTGCATCAGCTACCATAGCAGATACTCTCCTGTCCTCTGGAGTTTTAAGCTTTTTAGATCGAGATCTGGTGTGCTGGAAGCTGTTATAGGAGATATTGCTGTCAGAGTAGAAAGTCTGTCTTGGATAAGATAAAACATCTACCAATATATGTCCCTTTCACCTGCTTAAAGTGGTAAAAAACTGACAATTTTTCATCTTTTTGTGTTGAGATAGTGCTACAATTTATTAAGTGATAGATTAATAATTGATTGGATTTAACCATCTAATCTTTTATCACCATTCTATAGCAAAGTTGTTAAATTCTAGAAGTAAAATAGTCTTTAAGTAACTACTACTTAACTAGCATCCAAATGAGCTTTTTAATAAATCATTCTTTTGAATCCAAAAAAGAACTACCCTTACAAGAGTAATGAAGACAAAACTCTTTCAGTAGTAGTAAAATCAGGTGATATTTCCAAACCCTAATGCTAATAAGGCACTAGTCCGAATACCCTTGTAAAAGCTGATCAATTTGGAAGTTTTCAAATGAGTTTTAACACAACCAACAAGCATCTGAAAAAGTTTAAAATTATGATCACCAAACATTTTGAAAGGCTACAATATCAAGAAATATATATAATTATTCTGTGTTTAAAAAAAAAAAAAATTGAAATTAAAGATTCAGTATAAGTTTTTGCACACTCAGAAGTATAAGGGAAAGCTTAAGGCAGGAGAAACGGACAACCCATTAGAAGTAGGCTCATAATTTATGTGCTCAGAATAAATATAATAGGAAATTAGTCCGGTTTCCAATTCAATTTTGTAACACAAGAGGAGATTTTAATGTCATCATACAGCAGATTTCAAAGCTCATAATACATTAGAGATAAAAGCACAACTATTGCAGGTGAATTTTACAAAGTTTTAGGTGAGTTTTACAAAGGTCTTGCATCTTAGATTCTACAGATTTCTCCAGAAACACATTTTGCTACCCCTTAAATTTTATTCTGTGCCTACAAATGTATAGCTTTCAACACACCCTTTATAAAATGGTAATTTCCAGAAAATTTGCCAAAGTATGAGACAACCATCAGTTCACATTGTAAATAACAGAAAGTATCATTACTATTTACATGCAGTCATTAGATGTCATATAGCAGCAATGTATTTCAGCCATAAATGTCAGAGTTAAGCTCTCCCTGTCGCTATATTCATGAAGATTCCCATAGATGGTATTTTTATTTTCACTTTGCTAGAACTTGTATTATTCCCATAATCAAAATTATAATTTCAATTGACACATTACACTAGAAATGAAGCTGAATAAACATTTTACCCTCTGTAACGTACACTGTGACCATGCCTGAACAAAAGCCGACTCAAGATTTAAACAGCACTGGAATTGTGTTTATTAGCTTAGCAAAGTGCATAAATCAGCCCATGTGTTCCCGTGATAAAACTTTCAATGCAATTATTAGAAAATCTTTGTTTTCACTCAGAACTAGCACCCATAAGGGTACTACCAAATGAATCACTGCTGGTACAAGTGGGAATTTGTATTTACACTGTACAATAGATACAGGGAAATGTGCTACAGGGAAAAATGGCATTCATCTAGTTAAACAACACAGTTACTTTCTCTGTGAGTCCAGGTTAGTATTATACAGGTACTAATGAATTGGCTGTTCAGCTGCTTCACTGGTTGTCTTCAAGAAGTGATTCTACCTCACAAACTACCCTTGCCCAGAACAAATTCGGTGTTATATTTTCAGTAACAATGTTTCACTACAGGGCCAGTTGGTCCTTTACAGGGTGACTTCCCCATCCTTTCCTCAAAAAACACATTAACTTACAAAGAAAATTAGGAAGTTTGGTTTAAGACCAAGTTAAAAAAGCAACTACACTATAAAATTATTTGAAGAAGGAAAACGATCTTAAGGAAATCAGTATTATCTCCAACTCAAAAAACTGCACTAAACAGGTAAGTAGATACCAATGAAACTGCCCACCTTTGGCTAGAAATTAAGTAGATCTTTGTTAGATAATGAAGAAGAAAATCCATAAAGATCCTGTTAAGTAAGACAGGAAAGCACAACTGTACAAAAAATGTTTGTGCAATGCAAATAAAAACCATAATGCATCTCAAGAAAATAGTTATGAAACAGCTTTAATAGGTCAAAGCTTTTCTGGCTTCAGTGACAAGCTGAGAAACTTTATTCTCCTAATTTTCTTAGTGGTGTCAGCACCACCAAATTTAGACCTTATTATGAGCTGCCACTGACCTGCGGTAGATAAAGACAGGTTTTGGTTGCAGCACTGCGAGAGTGCAACAAATAGGCAGTAGCATCTCCTCAAAGTTAAATGGCAGTGAGGACTAAGACTATTACTAGAGACTTCAAACAGCTGGTGGGATTCTGTCACAGCTTTATGGTAAGATTTTCCTGTTTAACCCTTTACCTTAGCTCTTAGGAGTCTTCTCCCTTGTTTTTTTTGGTTGCAGTGATTGCTAGAAACAATGGCAACCATCCACACCCGAAAATTTTACTGGAATAACTTTTACTAAAGATTTTAAATGCAACACTTGAATCCATTTTGTTGTTCTCCATAATCATTAACTTCAGTACACACAACTTACAAGTTAAATTAATTTTTCATAATCACGCTAAAAAAAAGACTGCCTTGTGCCCAAGTTCATCCTAATACAGAAAACAGAAGAACCATTTTTGTCTAAAGTAAATTAACTAAAAGAACACATGTGAGATGGCTTAAGCCCAGCTGGAAGTTAAAATCCATGAACCCATTCCCTTCCCTCCAGCCCCTCCAGTGAGAGAGAGAGAGAGAGAGAGAGAGAGAAGACAGAGATCATGGGTTGAGATAACAATTTACTGAAAACAGCAATGAGATAAGAAAATTAATAGCAACAATACTAATAATAACAGTTTATATAAGCGGGTGACTGCAAACAAAATGCTCACTGAGTCCAATCAATCCGACCCGGAGCTATGAGGCTTTCCAAAACAAAAGGACATTATGGCCCCCAGGCCCTGGGTGCACACCACACACTGTCTCTTCTCAGAAACGAAGAGTCCCTTACTTCTGTCCCGCAGCAGTGATGTGTGCCATAGAGAACAATGCAGGCACACCCACACAGTTCCAAGCCCCATGCCCTCACTGCCTCACTACTCCTACGAGAAAATAAAATCTGTTGTGGTCAAAACTAAAACAATATCAGAGGAAGTGGCCAAAAGGAAACAAAAAGGACATTGCCATCATATTAAAGACAATTAAATAGTCGGTAAAGGAACATAAATACCTCTTGGGAACATTCTGTATTTTCCTTCTTCTCTGTAGCCAGATTTTTACTTCAGGTGTTGATTCAGGAGTTGGTTTTGTATGATCAATGGTATATAAATCCTTGCCCTGTTTCCACAGCTGGTATCTGTCTGGTTGAAATTTCCTCACGAAGACATCCATGGATATCGACACCATGTCTCTCCTACAAGTACACTGCAAGAAGAGAGAAATTTTTAAGTGACAATATGGAATATTGCACTGTTTGCAGTTTAAAAAGTCCAGAGCAAAAATCCCACATGTAAAACCGAATTCTACTTTAATTAATATTTTCCTTCTTCCCTTTTCCTCAATTTTTAAGAGGAAAGGATTATTCAAGAGAAAACACTATCTGAACAAATGTGTCTGACTAGGATTCCCAAAAGTACTTAAGGACACTCCATTGTTTTCATTAACTCCTGTGGGTTAAAACAAAAGTGAAACTATAGCATTTCTTTCTGCTATATTAGCTGGTTTTGATAATTTTAAGCAAACTACCATGTTGAACCCAGAGACTGTACATATCTTAAGTGACATCACAATTTTACTTTTAAAAATAACTCATACAGTATCCTACTGATCCAAAGATCTTTACAGGCATTTACAGTCCCAGCACTTAACTCTTCAAAACATAAATGCATACAAGTACCACATCAAGTTACAGTTTTGCCCATTTTTTTTCTACAAAGAGTAAAAAGGAAGCAAGAGAGGGAGTATTATGTCTAAGGTCATAATAAGGAAGCGTGTGCTACATCCATGTAATCTGATCCTCTGTACAGTGCAGACCCTAAAACCTCAAGTAGTACTCTCCTCATCAACTTTAATCTAATCCCTGATTTTAATCCCCCAAAGAATTTCTGCATTGTTTCTTACGCATCTAAGTGGAATATTTCAGACCTATTTGAATAGAACCTTAATAGTCATGAAAATGCAAAGGAGCCTCCACTTGAAATACTGTAGATGCTGAGTCAATTTTCAGACTAAAGTCACTGTACCCAGTACTCAAAAATACTTAACAGTAGGAGACTACGTTACATAAATCAATATGTCTACAGCACATAAACTATTATAGTGGGTTAACTCTGGTAGACTGCCAGGTGTCCATCATCTTGCTCTCCCATTTCCCCTCCTTGGCAGGACAGCGGGAGAAAATAAGATGAAAAATGTCATAGGTTGAGATAAGGACAGGCAGATCACTGACCAGTTACCATCTTTGACTTCTCTTGAAGAAATTATATTAATTTAATAAGCAATTATTAAGCAATTATGACAGTGAGAAATGAGAAAAAAACTAAAACCCTTCCCTCACACCCATTTTTTCAGGCTTTACTTCACTCCTGACTGGTGTCTGCAGGGATGCTTCTTTCACATTTTCCTCATTCCTTTCTCTCACAGCTGCTGCAGAGTGATTTTCATTCTTTCTAAATTTGCTATCACATGAATGCCACCAGAGTCACTGACAGGCTCAGCTTCAGGCAGCAGTAGGTTCATTTTGGAGTCAGTTGGATTTGGCTCTGTCCAGTAAGTGGACAGAGTGCTCCTGATCTGTTGTGATATTAGCAACTGCTGAAGCAACCCCACACTACTTGCCACAAAAACCTTAGCAATTTTTTTTCAAATTTAAAGCAAATTGATTAGTTAAAACATAGTGTTACATTAAAAAACTTTTTAAGAACTTTGCTATAGCTAAATAACTCTGTAAAAGCACAAAAATTAAACAGTATTTTCTTTCAGGTAAGAACAGATGTATAGAAAAATCTATACATGCATAATGTAAATGCATGTATAGATAAATGTAAATGCATGGCCTGGCTTTATAGTTTACTACAACTAGTTTACTACAACTAGTTTACTACAACTAGTTTTATTACATTTTTTTAAATAAGCTGAAACACATAAAGGATTGAATGCAACTTTCCTACTAGCTAGGTTTCTGTGCACTGAATGCAAATTTCTTTATCTATTTCCATCTATCATTTCTAGTTCACCCTTCTTCCTCTTGAAATTCATAAGATATGTAACAAAAAAGCATCTGAGAGGCGTTATAAATGCTTGCTTTCCTTTCAATGTCAACATTGATATGCTGCATATTCACCACACTGCCATCTAATGGAGGATGGAATGGAAAGAAGGGAAAAAAAATCAACGCAGAAATTGTAATTTTATGCAGCTGCCTTTAATTACAGTTTTTATCCAAAATACCATCTGAATGCTCCCTTTTCAAACAACATGCATATACACACTTAGATACACACTCTGAAAAAACCTCAAACATATTTGAAATAGTATGTTTCATTCAGAGAGTCCTTGATTGGTCACAATGAACAGTAAAAAAAAAAAAAAAAAAACTATGAAAACATTTCTGTATACTGGAAACACGTAAGTCCACAGCAATGTTTTTAGTACAGTGGATTTTCTCTCCCTTTAATGCACAAAATATTTTCATATTCAAGCCCTGCTGCAACAGACCAATAAGAAATGATGGTTAAAGCCAAAATTTTGCTGTTAAACACCAAGATTTCCAGTGCCTTGAGAGGAAATAATTATATAAGTAAGCATTGAAGCATTAAGGACGAAAATACATAAAGAAATAAAATGTATTCTATGATGGAACATGATCTTAAAAGACAAAAAAATCACATCTAAATGGGACACAATTTCTGTCTTTCAGTAATCTTTGATCAGTTTCCACTTCATTCTAATAGAACTACTGCAAAAGAATAAACAAACCCAGGCAGGTATTAGAGTAGAATATTTTTGAAGTTTTCAAACTTTTAAAACACACTTTTGAGTAAAAAGTAATGGAGTAACATCATGTTCAACAGTACCACTGCCCGAAAAAACAGAAGACAGGCTTCTAGGCACTGAAGGGTGGAAATACTTGGACGTATCACATCAGACAACATGAGCAGGTATGTTCTGAAAATAATTTCTACTCCTATTTCCTCGAATGATTCAATAAAAAAAACCCACCAGAAACACAAAAACTGTTGCTTTGATAAATAAACTGGAGGATCTTTCATTCTTCTTGGTGGTGGTGGTGGTAATGGTTTTTACTGTTTTTAATTTATTTCTCATTTGACTGGCTTGTAGCTGGCAGTCATGTCGCTTCCTGCTCCCACCCTGAAAAACTGACAGAAAAGATTCTCTCTAAAACAAAATCAAATGTCTTTCTGTTGAAGAAGGCTCCCGGGACAAACACAAAACTGGCATGTTCCTGTCTACTAAAGTACAGTGATTTTTTGGGGGGGGGAAAAACTTGCGATATTTTTTGAAGTAAATGCAAAATCAAAGTAGTTGGCCTACCATGTAAAAGGCAGCTGACGTTACCATCAATAAATGTCACAACCTTTGTACTGGAAACAATTATTTTCTATATGCAACAGAATTAGTTTAATACTTATTCTTCAATCAAAGGCTAGTATGACAATCAGAATACTTAAGAAAGTGAAACTCCTTCACGATTCTTACTATTAAATTCCTACTATCAGCATCATCAGTGATTCCACTACTATGATTATTATGTATCCTGCCATAAATATACAGCTTGAAGGTAAGCAATTCAACTAAAATGTATTAGTAAGGGCAAACCTTTACAGAATGAATTGGAAGAAAAAAGTTTTAGCACCTTTAACTAATTGGCATAAATATATGTGAGATATATTGGTGATATAAGAAAATCACCTAGGTGAGACATAAGCAGCCAAAAGAATTTTTTCAAACATATGCTATTTGTGAATGGAAAAGAGAATAATTATCTTATAGTTCAAAAATAAATAAATAAACTCCTTTTTTTTTCCATTTTGGATGCTGATTCAGGAAAATATAGAAGAATATACAACAAGCTTCTAGACTTATACATATTAAACACAAACTTAAGCACATTCTAAAATACCTGAAGTACCCTAAGAACAGTCATTATAAAAAAATTTTATTTCATTAGGAACCAAGCGCATGACATACACATCTTTCTAGCTTTTCATCATTAATATTTATTTTTAATACTTGATTTTTAAAACTAACACAAAAACAGTCCATCTGTAGAGTGTATCATATTTTGCTGCAACAGAAAGTAAATAGATGGTTTATATTTGACTAGTAGTAGGACAGTAGTATTTCTTAGTACCACAGTTCTAAGCATGGAAGTGTATGTCCAGAGTCAAGTCTTTGTGATTTGCATTTTTATCCTTTAGTTCAATGAAGTATACCTCTGATGTACCTTTTAAGATATGAATTGATGTCTTTGTTCACAAAAGCACCTTCTCCACCAGAACATTAGCTGTTACACTAGTTAGTGTGTTAAAATATTTAACACACAAAGCTTAAAATATCTGAAGGATTTTGAACATTTTGCACTAAGTATTGGATTTTGTTAATTAAAATGTGATTTTCATTACATCTGAAACCTATTTTAGTTAAAAGTCTTCCAGTGTTTTAATTTGAAGAAGACTAGTAGTACTTCCTTAGGCTATTTTATTTTCCTTCACTTACATAATTATTTCAGAAAGAAAGCATCACCTAATCCACATTGCAGCTGTAAAATGTAGGTAAACTGCACACCTCTGGAACATCATGTGGAGGCTAACAGTCCCGGGAAACCACGGTAAGTTCTCTTCTTTGTAAAGAGAGAATGGATTTTTACAAAACAGTTACAAAATTAACAAATTAGCAGGATGAGGAAAGAATTAGGCTGGTAACTTTCTTTACATTACGTAAGTCTCAATCCACAAAGCATGTCCTAAAATCATTTAATCAAGCTATTTTTCAGTGATACTCTTTCCTAACTGCTTGTAACAACCAAAGCTTTCTTCAGAGAATGTTGCAGTGACCCAGCCCACTAAGGGGCTGTGGCAAGAAATCCTCCCTCAGTCCTGAGTGACAGGCTTCTCCTAGGACATATTAAGCTAATATAGCCAGTGCTGTTCCCTTGATTGATTTGTTGTTCTCCCTGCCCCTTTATCCCTTATATGTCTGTACCCTAGAATGTCCTCCCTTCCCTGCTTCCCCAACTGCCCTCGTGCCTTAGTCTCTCCCTCACGGTACCCCTGTTGGTTCCCTTGCCCTAGTCCCTCCTCTGTACCGCCCTGTGCCCTCATACCACTGGTCCTGATGCTCTGCCTGCCCCCCTGGATCCCATATATAAACCCCAAACCCTGTCGTCCATTTTGTTCTTGGCCTCTGGTATTCTTCCGCATGAGGCTAGAGTAAACGCTCACGTGGAACACCATGCCAGGACCCTTCCCGGCTCTTTTATTGTCCGCCTGCGAGTGTGTGAGTGCCGGCTGCTTCGATGGCTGAGATGGATGCAGCCTCCCTTCGCACCTATGAGAGCCTGACCCCTTTTGGGCTGCTCTTTCCGGGAGCCGGACCCTTCTATGGAGGCTCAACACGGGGAAGGGCTGGGAGCTCTTGGCGCATGCGAGCTCGCCAGCCGGGGCACAGCAGCCCTACCGAAGTGGCTCACCCTGCGGAGACACTATCGGGAAGGTTGCGGCACCTTCCATCAGCACATGCCGCAACAAGAGATCAGTACGAATTACGTATTTATTGCAGACTAACATTTTAAATACTTTAGATTCTTCTTACCAGCTTCAACTGCATGCAATAGATTATTTCATGCACTATATCCCACTCTTGAAATACTTTTAATGAGCCATGTCCAAACAATGTAAAATACGCATTTTGATAAAAAACATTTTAAAGGTGCCATTACTGGAACTGCTTCCTGTGGACTACCTGTAGAAGTGCTCGATAGGTACTGTTAACTAGGAGGACAAGATTTAATAAATTGTGGTAACAGTAACTGTCCTTTGCTACAGAATCAGGCTGTAGTATTTTCACGCTAACCTTTCAGCAACTTGTAAGCAGTGTTGCAGAAACCTTTGGTAGCAGTTAGCCATCTGTACAAGCACTGAGAAAGAAAGCTTTCCTTTGGTAAATCACAGACAGTACACTCTTTCCCTGACATATCCAGTCACACACAATAAAAATACAAATGCAAAACACCACTCTCTAAGGTCCTTTTTATATTATAGAAAAGAAAATTCCTATTAAATTCATTATTTGTATTCATATATGCATAAGCAGTCTGCAGTACTTTTTAAATAGTTCAATAGTAAATAGTGCCTTATAAATATCTGGCTTTTTTCCTTAATTCCTATTTCTAATTTATTTTACAGTTACACATAATGCCACCTACACATTCCTATGAAAAAAGACTCAGTTTGTATTATGTAGAATAGATTCTATCAGCATCAGTTGCCACTGCAAAAATGTGGTCATTTTTCTCTCATTCCATTGAAAGGTGGACAACAGAAACAGTGTGACAAGACACAACTGAAGGAACCCCATTTTTTCTTAACTATTCCACCTCACAGCCCTTCTTCCTCTTTATCTTTTACTGGTATTTTTAACAGCACTACTCTTACCACTTGAAAGATTAAGTCACTACCTATCAAAGCTTTTTTCTTTATGCTGATTTCAGTCTGTATTTCTAAGCTGAATCCTTCTCCTCTTGTGCTCACATTCACTTCTCTGTCCACCTCTAAGGTCCATACAAAAGAAACTCTCTCCCTGTGTGTCAACTGCTCTTGCTCCATCCTTCTCTTGGCTCTCTGTTCTTTCCTTTCTTAGTACCTTTGGACTTCACTTCCTCAGATCCATAAAATGACAGCTTCTATCCCATACCTTGAACTGCCTACCAATTCCTGTATTTTAAAATGGAATGATTCTGAACATGTGAAATTAGAATTAAAGAAATTAATCTCCAGGTGCAGGAGACCAGAATTAACCAATTCTGTAATAGCTTCTAAAGTAGGAAAACAGTCTGTGCAATAACATCTGTGTATATATATTCAAATGTGTATATATAATTATAAACAATAACTTGTAGTTGTGTAATACCTAAAACTGACACATTACCATGTCACTTATCTTGTTCATACAAACATTACAGTCATTATAATGGATTTACTAACAGAAATTTTACTATTATCAAACATAAAAAAGAAATCCATAAATGACCCAAGTACAGCAATTTCGATAAATTGCATTATTCCTAGCTCACTAATTACAGCAAAGAGAGAGATATAACATATTGCAGGGTAAGAAGACAATGTAACAGGATACCTAGTAAGGAAACATTCCTTCTCTATCCTCAAGAAATCAAAAGAAAATCAATAGGATATCAATTTGAAATTTGTATTCTAAAAATACCACCTGGGGAAAACCTAAAATTAGAACTCAACATATGGCAGATTGAAGGGGAAGACATACACCTGGTATGAATAAATGGACTGAGGAATAGGAAATTTTCTTTTATTTTGGATAGCTATTTATCAGTTAAAATAAACTGTCACTCCATTGGATTATTTAAGGCCATTTTCTGCCACAATTAGTCTGTGTATCATGACTAATATCTCTAGTTAGTGTGATGCAGCAAATCAAATAATTGTCGGAACTTTCAGAAGTCTTTTTTAAATTCAGGTTTGGGTTTAACAGTAATTGAAGATTCATGGCAATATAACCAGATCAGTATATGGAATTTTTTCCCCACACAACTCAAATTTTTAGAGCGCTCCAATTCTAGCTGCCACTATTAAAAACTATGGTTGCATTGACATATAGTAATGCTGACAGACTAATCATGTTGAAAATTAAATATTATTACTGTATAAACCTTAGAATTGTTGGGCATTCCTCACTGCTGTCTTAAACACATCAGAGAAAATGGAGTAGTGACTTGTCCCTAGATTAATAAAATTATAAATTATTTTTTAAGTTCAGAAAATATTTTTTCTAAGTATTTGGAAGGTGTTCTAAAGTTTCGTTTCATATTTTTCTCAGGTTTCAACTTTTAGCACCTAGTTCATTGTATTAACGGATGCTAAAGCCAGCAAATTAATATTATCAATGGTAAATCATAATACATAATGACTTCTGTCTGAGGGAAGAAGAATGAAATGAAATTCCCATCAGAGGGAAAAGTTCTGGCCAAGTCTCATGTGAAGCATGTAAAACTCCATTAAGTTTCTCTCAGGCATATGATAAATTCTTTCAAAAGCTTGGCTAATTTTTTTCAAGACTTAGATTCCCAAAATTCATCACTCATGTATATCTTGTAGCTTCTGTAAATGCTGAGTCAAACAGCAAGATGAATTAACCAGTTTTCTTTATACATCAATAATCTCATTGTTTCAACTGGTAAGCATTACTCATAACTGAAAATTCAGAGATGATAAGACTACAAAAATTAAGACCAAACAGATTTATTCTAGCTTCTTAATCTACTGATGTTTTTTTTGGTCAAAACGACTCTTCCATAAAGTTTAAGGCACCTCATCTGTACTTTTGCTCAGCAAAGTAGAAAAATATTTAGGAAACCTATATATACACCTTTCAATAAATAATGAAAAAAGGTGTAGTTTTAAACAACTTCCTTCCAAGAATTTCAGAATGCTTTGCAAATATTTGTGTTTCTTCCTCATAACACAGAAGAAGAAACCAGACCAAAGAAAGGCTTATTTATGGTCACAAGGCAAGCCACCATCAGAACTGACACTGGAATATATTTGACTTTCAGTTTCCTGCTCCAGATATAAGTCCTGATTTCTAAACTGAAGAGAGGAAAAGATAAATCATTTTTTCTCTTCTTAAAATAATTTTTTCAAGACTCCTCTACCATTTAAATTCTATTAGAAAGCAAGAAAAACAAGAGCAGAAAAACATTAGTGAAAAAGAAATTGTGGGGTCCTACAATGTATTTTAAAAGGTAATAAAACATCAAACATTTTTAATGATTTGCAGCTATTTATGTAGTTTGCCCCTTAATCAAAGATGGAAAGAAACTAAAAACCACAACAACAACCCATGCTCAAAAATTCCATAGCTCCAACCCTCAAAAAAAAGAGGCAAACCTGCCAGGAACAATGCAATGACAAAGCATCCATTTCGGAGGAACTTCAAAAGCAAGAGTTTCTGTCAGTGTTAAGTACACCATGTGGCTGAGAACAGTGCTGTGTTGAGGCTGCTTTGAGACACTGGGAAGAGAGGCTTTGTAACACAGGTTGTCCAGGTTTGAGAAGGTAGTAGAGGAAGAGAACGTAGCACAAAATATCAGTAAGACATAAACTGCAGAATCCTCAACAATTTTTTCTTTTAATAAATAAAAACTGCTTGTAAACCCCATTTTTCCAGTGAAGACATGGACACGCTTTTGCTATCAGCCATCTTGCAGGCCTATGAACTAAACTCCTCAAATGTTCCTATCAGGGTAGTGAAGTGGCAAGCTGAGCACAAAAACAGTAACAACATTTAAGAATGAAATCTACTCACAACAAAATATAATGGCTACTATCTTGGAACACTAGGTTCAACTATTAAAGCTGCTCAAACATCCAACTTGCGAAAACAGGAATCAAAGAAGTGAAACCACAGCATCATGTATTTCACCTACCACAAAGAGAAAAGAGAAACTGAACCAAACAAAAATTCATTGGATGAAGTATGCATTAAAAATAGAGTGAAACTACCCCCAGACATTTTTGGAAGAAATGGAGTATGTTTCTGTTGACTAAAGCTCTCGAACAAAAAACCAGACACACTGACGGGAACCAAAGTCCCTTTTAGCAAGCCCTGGGTTATCAACAAATATATCATTGTCACTAAAGATCCTAGAGAAACATCTGCCAATAGTCATGGAAAATTGAACTCATTCCTAGAAAATAGGAGTTTCCAACCAACAAATATGATAGACAAACAGAAAAGCCCAATGTAAATAGAGACTGCATTCAATTTAAACTCTAATGAAAAAAAATGACAGACCATTCAAAGCAAAAGAGTTTTTCACTCAAGCAAAGAAATAAACAAAGGAAGAATTATATTAACAATGCAGGCTTTTCCCTTCCCTCCTTTTTGTCAAATCACTTGTTGTTTTTTAATCACTCACCCTGAGTTCTTATCATAAAACTTTCATGAAAATGTATTTAAATCATCCTTATTATTAACTGTCACCAAGCTACTGTTCTGCTGCATGCTACCTGGAGTCCTATAATCTTTAACATTAAATCTTTATTGCAAAAGATGTGCTTTAATTTTAAACGAGCTAAGACAAATTTTCTGCCTCAATGTAAAGTTCTGCAGGACACAGGAAACAACCTTTATCATCAGTTAGTTAGTAGGTTAAAAATGCCTTGTCTCAAAAAGGATTTACATTTAGATGGAGAAATTGTGGTACTTCTTAACATAAAATAGACAACTTTCTTAGTGAAGAGAGTCTCACTCATCAAAAGATTGCAATTTCAATATGTATACATTTATACATCTATGCTTACCTATATAAAACATACTAGAGAGCAATTACATACTAGTGCAATTGCTTTGTTTCACCCTGCAGAGAATATGACTGAATCCCAAACTCCTTCACCATTTTGCCTTTGAGAAGAATGAAAATTAAGTTCTACATTCCTGTTCTTCCTTCCTCTGGTCTCCCTTGAAGGAGAAGATACTATTTCCCCCTTTATTGTACCTTTTAACCTTGACATTCTTACTATTGCCTTATCACCTGTGTTTTTCAAAACAAGTGTTCTAACAGTTTTATTTAAATGACTGGAGAAAGGGGCCAACAGGAATCTCATGCAGTTTAACAAAAGGAGATTCCAAATGCGGTGCCTGGGGAGGAATAAGCCCATGAACCAACAGTGGCTCGGCCAGAAAGGCCCAGGAGGAACACGGGCCAGCAGTGAGTGCCCGAGTGCCCGGCCATGGTCACTGAGAGTGCTGCCAGCAGGACAGGGAGGGATCCCGCCCTCTCCGCTGCCTGCTGAGGCCACACCTGGAGTGCTATGCCCAGCTCTGGGCTCTCCAGCCCAGGAGAGATGAGGAGCTACTGGAGAGAGCCCAGGGAAGCACCACAAACACGAACTGGAGTCCCTCTCCTCTGAGGTAAAGCTGAGAGAGCCTGGACAGTTCTCCCTGGAGAAGGCACAGTGGCACCAGACTCACCACAGGACCTGACAAACTGGGGGCGTTTAGGCCACCAAAAGGCATCTGACACGCCGTGGAGCGGGGACTTTCCCCCTCTGGGGTATTTGTTGTGCTCACCAGGCTCCTGAACTCGCACACTTGGCCCAAGGTGAGGCCTTCAGCAGGACCCTGGCCCTGCCCTGGCAGTGCCCCACAGCACCACTGAGGGCTCCCAGCCACTCCCTCCTTCCCCGACCGCCTCCTGCCGATACCCTGTGCCAGCTGAGCCCCACTGGCTGGGCGGGAGCAGTGTGGAAGGGGGATTTCTTCTGGAATGGGGAGGCGGCGTGCTTGGGGGGAGCGGAGAGGGAGGCACCTGTGGAAGGCAGCTGAGGGGCTGGTCCGTCACTTTCCAGTCTCCTGCAAGGAGACCCTTCGGGAGGGCCCTGTCTCCCCTCTCTGCCCCACAAGGACACCCTTCGGGAGGGCCCGGTCTCCCCTCTCTGCCCCACAAGGACACCCTTCGGGAGGGCCCTGTCTCCCCTCTGTGCCCTGGGGCCTTCTCTGCTGCCCGGTTCCTGGCGCCAGAGAAGCTCCGGCACTCCGCCCGTCTCTCGGCAGCACATGGCGCCCGGTGCCGAGGAGACTCTGCAGGAGAGCGGCTCCGCCACGGCGGCCGGCACGACGCGGGGGCAGCGGGAGGCAGCGGCAGCG
>VYXC01011669.1:164623-195697 GCA_013397175.1 Platysteira castanea | reverse complement strand
AAGGAGCTCAGCAGAAGTTCAAGGCAGTCAGAGAAAAGAGCATGAGGAAACTGAGATGAGCACATGTAGCATGGAAAATGTTTCAGGGGGAAACCAACAGCACCCCTCTACTACTTGAGAGATTACCAAGAGAACAGAGTAAGAGTGGTGGATCATAGAAGGGTAAAAGACAGAGGTCATTCATTGAAATACAAGTGGTGGAGATGGGAAAGAAGAAGAAAAATTTTTCTCCAGGAAGACAGACTGGCCTCAGTGGAACCAGGGCCCTGAATTATTCTTTGATCCTATGAAACATACAAAATAGCTGACAACTTCATCTATGTATCTTTACATGCCAGGCTTATATCAGTGCCTGAAAACAATAAACATACACTGAAAATGCTAACTTCCACAAGATTTAAAAGCCAGTAAATTTTCCCCATCAGTGATTACTGAAGGTGAATTTTGAAACTCTTTAGTTATGGTACACATTAACCTTTATAAATTCCACTAGTTAGCAAAAGAAGACAAATTAAAGAGATTGGTTGTATTCCAAGGTAAAATGCAGGAACGACTGTTTAACAAATCCATAAGCTTAAAGAGCTGCATATTCTCAGAGGAAGAAGTAGGAAATACTTTTTCCATCATACTGATAAAGGGTTGAATCACAAAAAGCAAAAAAGAAAACCCAAGGAAACTCAGCAGGCCTAGTTAGAATACTTCACTTGACTTCTGAGCACCAGGTTTGATGGTTTCTTCTGAACTAATTTAAAACCTACCAATGCTGAACATCAGGATATTTCAATATTTAAATTTATTGCTCAACATGCATTGAGTATAGTTACAATAAACTAGAATGCAAAGATATATGATCTTTCTTCCTACATGGAAGACTTTTATTGTCATGCCTTCATTTTTTATGTACAATATTAATGTAATTACAAATTGCTCAGAGTTTTAATAGTCATTTAGTCTGATACTTTGGATTCAAATTAAATCTTTAGTCATACACTATAAGTGGGCTTTCTTTTGATAAAGTAGTTATCCCTGATATATTTAAGCTTTCTTATTGCTCATTAGACTTCATGACTACTTAGAGCAATGCAGACCATTGCTACTTAAAACATATTTTAAGAAAAAACAGACTGTCTGAAGACAAGAGCTATCATTAAGAGCATACAAATTCCATAAATGTGTGCAACTCACTATGGACTCATTATGTGCAACTTCTGATAGGGTTGTATCCCTGTTCTCACAGGGCATATTCTAGCATAGGACTTCTATCAGCGTGACTGAACTGAACTGAACCATTTTAACCACAGCTACAAATGCACACCAAGAACAATGTTTTGAATGTGTTCTGCAGCTTCTGAAAATGAAACAAGACCTGGCTGTTGCCATTGGGTGAACCATCAAGTTTGTTTTAACTGTGAAGAGAAGAAGACACAGGAACAGTATGTGTAGAAATTAATAAAAAGCCAACCTTTACTTCAGCTAGAACTTTGTGCATAACACTTACTTTTCTTCAGATTCACAAAGTTTGCTGAATGAGTTTCTCAAGAATAAACAACTGTAATACATCAGACTTCTCTCATCTAACAATTCTAACAGTGGCATCTTACAAAAAAGCATTGGGTCTTAACCTGCGCATTTGTTGTGTACAGTCAGACATGTTTGATGTGGAAATACCAGACTCCCTTAAACAACATTTAAAAATATACAGAAACATTATAGCTTTAACATTTTTCCTATGGCACAGGGACCTCAATAACAACAATTTTATCCAGAGCGTCCATGAGGTTTTTTCAGTGCATAGGGATTTTGAAAGTCAAACCAAACAGACTTGAAAAAGAGAGAAATGATTACAAAACAAAGAATATAGGGGGAAAAAATAGTACATATATATTACTGTTCTTTCCCTTACCACTAATTCTGAAGACAGTTTTATAATAATTTTGTAAATTTACGTTACAAATGCTGTTGCCTAAGATTGCAATTAATATCAAAACACTTATTATTTTCATAAACCAGATTTTTTTATAATATAAACCAGAAACTTCGGAGTAATTATACAGGAAAAGAAGGTACAATGGCAGGTTATGTTAACATATCTGTACTAATCTTCATGCACAAGCACAGGTTTAAATGAATTTAAAAAAAAAGGCGGGAAACACTAGTTAAAAACCAGCACAGCTATCCACAGTTAGGAGAAAACAAGTATTTTCATTTATTAGGCATGTTAAAATTACAGAAACTCAGTACCACTTAAATAAGTACACATCTGCTAGCACAGACTATGATTAACTTCCGTTTTGCAGTTTGACATGTGCTACAAGCCAATGTTCATGAAATTTAATGCCCTCAATACCTCAAACTTCACTACAGAACAAGTCAGTCTATAAAGCGACACTGTTTTTCCCAGAGAATATGCTGTACCTTAATAATCAGCTATGGTATCCAGAGAATTGCAGTTATACTGCATTTGTCCCTAAGAACAGAAAGGCATATCTTGAATTCCCAGCATAATAAAAACCAAAGCCAAAAGTAGCATAGATGTAATGTCACATTTTTAAATGTAAATGTGACAGGCATTTAAGGAAAGACAGATTCCAAAATGAAATATAGCAGGGGGATTAGCAAAGCCACTATGATTCAAATAACAGTGAATTCTCCAAGGGTTCAAGCTTATCTGAGTCTCAGCAGCAGCATAACAAGCAGAAGTCCAAATCACAGATGCAGGGATTTTAAAGCACTACAGCAACACATATATAGCACTAAATAAATCATTATCGTGGAAATGTAATTTCTGAACAACAATTCTGGATGATGAACCTTTGCTTGAAGACTAAAAGTAGAATAAAAGCAGAAATTGAAAATGGTCTAAATAGTATAAATCACTGCATTGTGTGCCTATGGCAGGGAAGAGCTGCAGGGGCAGCCTCCGCGGGGAGAGGCCAGAGGTTGCCCACTGCTTGACATCACCCATTCCAGCTGGCCCATGGACCACCCCTAGGGCATGACTGATCCCTGCAGACAAGATGAAGGAGACTCAGAAAAAACATGCCTAACAAAGGGAAAAGCTAGCAGGCAGTAAGAGGAGGAGGGAACACAAAGTAGAGTGAGAAATGGGGGAGGGAACACCAAGGTCAGAGGACGAGGGAAAGAGGTCTCCATGGCAGAGAGGGTAGTTCCCAGAAACCTGTGGAAAGTCCATACCAGAGCACTTGGAAGCCTAAAAGAACTGTGACCAGAAGCAAAGGAAAAGTGAGAGAAGGCAGGAGTGGCACAGAGAAAATTTCTGTACACTGAGCATACACCCTTTTCTCCCCCACGACCTTCAGGAAAGCAAAGAGTGAAACGGTCAGGAATGAAATGTGAAGTTCAGCCTCAGAGGTGCAGGAAGAAAGGTGTTTTAAAGTTTGTTTCTCACGACCCAAATGCATTTTAATTGGCAACAACTTAAATTACTTTTCAGTAAGTTGAGTCCACAACAGCAGTTGGTGAGTGAGCAAGCAGCTGAGTGGGTGTTTATCCTTCAGCCAAGGCTAACCCATGGCAATGGGGTGGGTAAGTTGAGAACAGGAAAATAAACTATAAAAGGACAAATGCACTGTACTGTTTTCCCTCACACCTAATAATATTATGAGGAACTGATACTTTTAATTGTGGGAAAAAGAATTGGAAGTGTGGCAGACAGTGTTAAAACTCTTAATAAAACACCCAATCTTAAAATTCTCAAGAAACTGCAAAAAATGTCCAAGATTACAACTGAGAGTTTACTATTTTATTCTGCAAAAAGCAAAGTAGTTTTTTTGATGTTTGTTTCAAAACCATATTGATTTATGTGATGTTTATTATTTTGATACTACACTTAATGCAGACAAAACATTCCAGGCAGAAATCTGTGTTTCATTGATAAAAATAGTATGAAAATCTGATATCTGACTCAAGGCAAAAGGATTTATCCTGAATAATTTCAGTTTTAATCCACAAATTGAATCTCTTATTATATGGTCAAATTAATATTGCTGGGAAATCTGCTGATTTGCACTATCTCTTTTTAACATTGTTATTTTTCCACTATGAAATGTTTTGGCCCTTTATTTTGTCATCTCTTCTTTGGTTATTTAGATTCTTTCCTTTAAACTTGTCAAGTATCTAAATTTTAAACTGACTTACCTTTTGTTATTCTTTAGAGTCAGACAGTGGGGTCCTACTGTAATTTTCCACAATTATAATCATTTACACATCCTAAGAAGTTACAATATCAAGGTTTTTTTTCTTCTCATTTCCATAAAATCAGGGCCTTTCTGGTGATCATTCAATTTTTCATAATTTTACAAGCTCTCCTCTTCCAAGAGGTGGCTTTTTATTAGGCAAAGCACAGGGCTTTTACAGTTTCTCACTTTACAGAATGCTATAAAAAAGAATTCTTTTTCTTAAACATAATAGAAAACTTGTTCAACAGAAATCAGCTCACACCTTTTTTTCGAAACTGCCTCACTTGACTCTTCAACTATCTCCTTATCCAATTAAGCACTGTTGACAAGAGCACTGCTGAAAGCCATGAAAGAAGCCGTATCGAATCTTCCTTGGCAACCATGACACAGGCCACAGAAGGATTATCACTGGGCTCCCAGCATCTTTGCAGAAAACCCATGCTGGTTTTGCACCAACATTTTATTAGAAGAATTTTCGTATTCTTATTACTACCAGCCTGTATCCACTCAGAAGCCACAGTGATGTAAGCTACAAAATAGGCAAATTTCCACCGCGTGAACTTTGCCCATGGCAGACTTAGAAAAAGCAAAAAAGCAAAGTTGCCAAGGGCTTTCAGCACCTTGCATACGCTGCAGCTCTCACTGCTCCTGCCAGCTGTACAGCTGAACCAGTGATAACGCCGGCTGGAAATTTTAGAGTAAACAGACATGACTCCAAAGGGATAATATGAAATGAGCTTCTGGCGAAATAATAAGATAAATTAAAAAAAAGAAAACCTAGTAAGCTGAATGTGCCATAAAGAGCAGAAATAGTTTTGTAGTCATATCTATGAGGAAACTCCTGAACGCATTAGGTAGCTCCTAAGCAACTATGTGCCAGGCAGCTTTCACAAATGTGTTTTCAAAGCATTATAAATAAAGAGTAAATGCCAAAGTCATTATCCTCCTTTCCCTGAGCTAAAGAGTATCAGGCACATGCAGTTACTGTTCCTGCTAATCATCACTGCTCTAAGACAGAACAGCAAAGAAATAGACCCGCTTGGTGTTTCTGACTAATAATTTCTGCCTAAGAGTAATTTAGCTAATAAAATGTAGTATGCGAAAAGCCTTTTAGCACCTACCAATCATACTTTGCAATAACCTTCCTGAACAATACTGGGAAATTATATCATTTCGTGTCTTGTAATTCATAAATAGAACATTTCATTCCTGTTAGTCCAGATGAACAAGTACCATCAGTACAAACAGATTTTTGTACATTTGGCCATGACAAACAGAAACAGATGGGAATCCACTTTCTAGCTACCATGTAGAAAAAAAGAACATATGTAGGTTTCTTAAAACACAGTAAAGAAAGTTTTTAATCAGTGTTGGCATTTGCTGTGCACCAGTCCCTCTTTTAAGAATCAGGGTTAGAAAATGCACTCTAACACATTATTTTCATAGACCAATTTGTTTGGTCTTCCAACAACAGTGAAAGCCAAGCTGGATTCTCAGCAAGTGTTCAACAGTCTTAAAGACCATAAAAGTCTGAGTAGGGAAGAACGAAGCTGAGTACATGGCCAATCACATTTTGTAAAGCACACACAGACATACTGTTAGGAACCAGAACATAACACTGAACAACACCTGAAAAAAGGCTTTAGCAAGGATACTGGAGGTAATACACATAGTAGAACAAAACAGGAATGTTTCTATTAGTGCAAAAAAAAAATTCTTAATATACAGATTCTAGACTAAAATCTGTTCCCTTCTGAAAGGTGTCCTTAAAGGTACTCAGACGTATGTCTCTGTGACAAGCTGGCCAAAAATGTTTGTCATGACAAACAAGTTAATTTTTCTCAAATCTTTCATAACATCAAAACAGAACAGTTTTAGGCATATGTACTCCATGGCATTTCACAAAAGAATCATAAAAGTCATTGAAAAGACTGAATGTAAGTTTCTGTGTTGAGAGTTTTAATTTGAAACACAGATTTAAGGGAAAGAGAAGAACAAGAAATCTGAGGATTTCTCACCAGTAGAATCTTAGAATTTTTTTTTGCCATATGAGGACAAATTGAACCAAACTAGACAAGCAAAACACAGAAGAGGGCAATCTTGCCTTCTACCAACGTTAGAACATACTAGTCTAAGTAAAAATAAAAGGTTCTACCAGATCAAAGTATGCTGGATTTTCTCACTATTCAGAGTTAACTTGCTGTTAACAAGTAGTGCATGTGTTGATTAACATCATCAAAACCAACACTGTATATTTAAAACACTATTTTCACTGTCAAACTGGAGATGGAAAGGAGTATTTCTAGAAATGGCATTTTTGTTAAAATACAGATCTCAATTATCTCTTCAACTTCGTGAGCAATACACTCCAGTTTTTTTCAAGTAAATGAGAAGCCAAAGTGATCTTTTTAATGGTTTGAAGAATATACAAATCCATTTACAAAGAACAGAATTAAAATTTCAGGACAGATGGATTGTGTAAGTATTGCAAATACAAAGTCCTCTATGAATGACTGAAAGGCAATCATTGCATCAGTCCATTGATAAGGTAAAGGCAGAGACTAATCCAGTCTGCAATGTTTTAATTACAATATATTCAGGGTAAATAAAGAAATAATTTCTATTGCTCATATCCAATATTACTTAATAGGCAAAACTTAAGAAATAACCAGAGAAGTGAAGGATAGCAAATTAAGCTGAAACTCCCAATTTACTTCTTTCAGTTAAGAAGAGGGTTTTTATATACTTGATAACAGATAGGCACTCTCTCCTCAAAAATTGCTGAGTTGAAGAGAAAGGACTAAAATCACAACTTGAGCTACTTAACAAAGGAAAGTTTTTAAGGCTTTTTAAAACTACATAGAATTTAAAGATGGCAGTTAATCCTATTTACTAAAAGAAGGGTGTTCTCTGGCACTACAGTATATGAAGTATACTCAGCCTTTTCACAAAAGTATTCCTTCATTTCCCTAGAACTCCAGTTTAAATCAGGCTTGAGTTTGACCCAGTCTATATAAAGGCTCTTCACCAATTTGCAGACAACTATTTTCCGCAACTTTTCCTCCTTAACATGGGGACAGACACCACTGGGGTTGCGATTTCCTTTCTGTGATTAACTCAGAGTTGTAGTTCATTTTTTTCCTAACCTGTAACGTATATCTTTTTACCATCTTAGTAATTAACATAAAAGGGTAGCTGGCAATGTTTTGTTCTTATCATATCTGAGATAATTCACCCAATCTGGTTAAGAAAAAAATATTAGTCACTATTTGTAATTTTAGCAAGTTTTTCTGACAAAAAGGAAAACCCTAATATACAATTATTGGGAGATCTTGTTGAGATTTAGTACCTAAAAGAAAACATAGGATGAATTCAGCAAAAATTAATTTGAAATTCTTAAAAAAAGTGTAGAAAAAACAGAGTATGATAAATCTCCTATAAATTAAGAGGATTTTCTCTTAGAGACAACTCATAGTGAATTGGTATATATTTACAAACTTTGTCATCAATTTAGTGTATAATAAAATTTTCCAAAATCATAACTTCCCAGAACTTACGTGCATACTAAAAAGCTTTACCTGCTATCAACAGCACAAATCTGTCATGTAGAACTTCCAGTGAGGGTACATGCAGAGATAAAGAGATAGATAGATCGATAGATCGACAGATAGATAGATGACAGACAGACAGATGTCCAAGTTTTTAATTCTACAGACTTTGTGGATCCATAGCTCTTAATCTCTTGGCAAGAAATTCCTGAAGGAAAAATAAATCCAGCTCTATTTACTCTCTACCAGATCACACATAGAATGTGTTTGGTTGTTACTCGCATTTGCTTGAATACAGGTGTCATAGAGAAACTACTTGCACCCTGGAATAGTAAATATACTGCAGTTGGCAAACTTCAGATTCTGTTTATTCTGCACTGAAAAATATTTCTCAGAGCTGTTCTTGGTACTACACACGTTCTTCAAAATACCTAATAATAGATATTTTATGGTCCGATAGCCTTTCAGTAAGAAAATGTTTTCCTAAAAGGTAATGTAAATCATCTTTCATGCAACTTAAGTATAACCTCTTTCACATCATATTTTGCTTGGACATACAGAACAAAGGAATAACACTGCCTTTAAAAAAACCTCATGAAAGACTTGTAATATCATGCTCCAGTCTTCCCTTTTTCAGACTAAGCAAACCAAATTATTTCATTGTTCATGTAATTCTGACTACCTACTACTGCCTTCTACTACCCTATCATTTTCATATTAGTATTTACGGACATCTTCTACCCAAACTGGAAAGAGTTCTCCAAGGGAGACTTCCTCAGCTTCAGGTGAAATAGTCGACTCATATGTTTTCCATAATAACACTGTTGTTAATGCAAGATGCTAGGAATTCAGGAGAAAGGTGAAAATTTTCATTACTCAACCAGTATCAGCAATATAGGTAACTAGAGAAGAATTTTTGTTAAGCCCTGAATTCTCTTTAACAAATTCAATGCACTTAATATCAGGTGTGTACAGTAAAAATCAGTGCATTTAGAAAATGTCAGAAAATGTCAAACTTTCAATTATGTATTGACATGATAAACCAACTGCTGTAGTGGAAGTAAGCATTACTTTGAGCTGAAACTTGCAGCAGCATATAGATACTATGTTTTGTTTATACACAAAACATTTCCCTAATTTTTTAAATTTTCTTCCTGGGTCAGAAGTACAACTAGTGTTACTCGTTTTAGAATATTATATTCATTTAAAAAAAAATGCATGCTGATGACAATACCATTATTTGAACACAACAGGACAAACTGGTAGCATATACTGCATTGAAATAGCCCAGTTTCCCATCACAAAGCATCTTTGTGATTCACGTCCTGAGAAACTCACAATTTGTGAATGTTTGAAAACTAAGAAGTCCCATTCCTTTGTCCCAGAAAATTCTGTTCAGTTATCCTTGCTTTCCCTCAGGAAAATTGTGGCAGTTAAAAATTACCTTGTCAGCTAATGCCAAAGACTCAACACTGTCTTCATTACTAAACTCTTAATAGTTGAAGCTGCTGTGGCAACTGCAGTAGAGAGTGCTGCAGACACTCCTAATCTCCAAAACTAGCGCTCATGCCAACAGGCCATTAACTCCAGCCGTATTAGAACCTGGCAGAGTACCTCTAATTTACCTGCTGTCAGAAGCAAGTGGTTCTTAAAATAATGCCTGAAATCCACCCCCTCCCACCTTATGATCCAGCTGTGGGAAGGAGATGACCTAACTCCAAAGCAGAAGTCAGAAGGGAAAGCAGAAATGCTGAGAAAATGCTATTTTGGGTAACAATGGTCTAGTGGCCACAACAAAACCCACAATGCTTTCAGGTACCATCTGATGGCATTGGACCTGCAACAAGGCAAGGTGATAAATGTAAAAGGATACCTGGTATATCCTAATTTTAAGTTTCATTTGCAAGCCAAAAAACCTCTCTTGTAGCAGAGTTTGAGAGTATTTTCTGTAAATGTGTAGTTAGGCATATTTTGCCTATAATGAAGATTACTTTATCTTCTAACCATGGCAATTAGTCTCTATCACAATTTACTTACTCCCATAAATTCCTGTATCCTTAGAATAAAGCTGGTGCAAGATCATTTGACTTTCTGTCCAGTAAGATGCAGAAAATATATTCTTTGCATAGTATGACAGTAAACTGGTAGGTTGGAAAAATAATTATATAATCATGACATTTTTTTGGTAATAAATATAAACTTGTGCTAATGCACTGGCCCAGATTCTACTCTGTGTTAGAAAGATTCAGAGGAAATCAGAAACGGCTTCAAGTGATCACTATTTCTTATGCATTTCCCTTTCTTTCATCTGTAGCTGGAGGCCAGTTGCCAAATAATAAATGTTGCACCCTTCAGGTTGTTTTTCTTCCTGTTACAACAGTTTCTTTCAGAGAGCTATTCACTGATAGACACCTCTAAAACTGAGAGTCTCTGGTTCCTTGCCACACCAGTCTAATTGAGGGTGAAACACAAGATCACCAGTCTACTGCAGTGGCTCCACATCAGGATTCCTTTATGTAAAAAAAGTTTCAGCCTGGTGAAGTCGCTCAGGCTTCCTTCTAATATGGGAAAGTGGGATGAAACATAGAAGTTTCTGAGTATGATCCACAATCTTAATTTTAATAACTGGTATGTCTTAATAACATGGAGATAGTATTATATCATCAGATTTTACCAACTGCTCCACCTAAAAACTGAGATAACTGCAGGGGGCAAGGCAGACAGGCAGAGTATTTTAAAAACAGTTTTCAAAATTAAGGAAAGCAAAGAAAGCTTGAGAATAGTTTCTATGACAGTATAGCTTTGTGTACAGAAACGTTCAGAGTAAAAGAAACTTAGAAGTGGTTAGAGATAACTTAATACATCTTTTCTGCAGCTTTTGATGTTGCATCATTCCAAACTCTTAAAAAACTCTACTGTGTCACCTATATATTACATCTTCTAAAGCTAAATCAGTCTTCAGGGTTGACTCCAGCAGCCTAGCAGCTTAAGGATACCACTAATGCTGAAACATCAACTACTCCTAGTGCTACTCACATCTATGCGATCTGGCAGAAATTTAGCTGCTGTGACGTTCACTCACTAAAGGCGAAAAAAATTGGAACTTCTAGGTATAAATCACAAGACTACTCAAAAATCTTCACATTTAGTAATTTTAACTTAAAATACTCTTTTAACTAGTGTATTTAAGTAAGTGTGTGAGCAAGTCCATGATACTAATGTAAACACCTTCCATGATGAAGTTCAGCTTCAATAACTAGTTTAAATTACTTTCAAAGTACTTTAGTTTTAGTAGCTTATAAAGCAGCCTGTGTAAGCTTAAAGACGACCATTTGATTTTCAGACCACATTGCTGTAACATCCAAGAGTGATGTGTAAGAGACTGTTAGAGAAAAAACATTAAAATGCAATTAGAGCTTGATCCTGCTAAATTCTCAGCAACTCTGGAAGGTGCTGAATGCCTTGATGCTCCTTTTGAGTGTTGATGCACTGCTATGGCTGAGCTCAGACTGTGTTCATGGAGACACATGAATCAACAAAGACTGCTTCCCCAAGATCCAGGTATTTTTAAAAGTTCTATGTGAACAACACTGTCAAAAGCATGTTTTGAAAAGACAACATAAAGAAAACAACATCTTAGTATTTTATTAGATTAGCTGATGCACAGAAACAGACTATGTTTTTATCTTACTTTGGGGTGGGGAGAGGGAATGATGTTGCTCACTACTTTATGGGAAATAATCCTGTCATTTAAAAAAGACAATACCAAAACACTAACACATAACCTCTTGTCAGGACCCATTTTTAAAGGTCTTGCTTGATTGTCTTTCCTCAAATATTTAAACACATTCCTTATACAATAAAAGCCACATAAATCAATACAGTGGGGGAAAAGAGGGGGAAAAAAGGGAAAAACCACCATATCCTTCCCATTTATATACAAGAAAGCAATAAAACAAAAAACTTCTAAGTCATGCATTCTGTGTGAATATTAACATTTCAATCATTCATTAGTGCCACATGCCACTGAACTTTGTTTCAGATAATAAATTGAAATTGCCATTGTTTTACTAATTTTCTTCAGCAAATCTTTTTGTAATTGTAAGTGCATTGTTTAGGAATACTTAAAAACATTTAAAAGGTTACAGCTGTATTTTAGAATGGTAACATTTAAATATGTCAAAAGTAAGACTGCCCAGCAGCCACTTCAAAGATTGTCTGAGAATGACATCAAACTCACAGGCAATAGAAAGTAAACCACCCTATAGCTAGCCCTATTACTTGTCTTTCAAACTGCACTACCATATTCAAAAATGGTTAGATACCATTTGGTACTATGTAGAAATAGATCTGAATTTAAGCAAGCATCCTACACTGTTGACCAGAAAAGCTCAAACAAACACCAAAACCGTAGGTATGGTTTCATTTTGTAGTGTTGATTTTATCACTTTTATGATACTTTGTAGTACTGAACTACAAACGATGTAAATACACTTCTCAAAGAAAACTTATGTAATTTTTAAGGTAATTTACACAAGTCTAATTTCTACACAGCAACATGCTTTATGGATATATATGGAAATTCCAGACACAGTCACACCATTGTATCTCTGGTTAATGTGGTAACAGTACCCAAAAAAAAAGCACAAAAGTCTGTAGTAATGAAGAGGTATTAATATCAGATGCTCTGAATGAAAAAAAAATCAAACAAGAAACTTTCTCCCTATATATACTATGTCAGTATACTGAAGGAAATAATTCCATATAATGCTTACTATAAAGACACTGCCACAAAAAAACAGTTTCCAAAAGTTTTAACATAATGAGTATTCTGTACTGCAAGTAACTCATTCCCCTTTCAGGAGAACAAACTAAATACTAACTCTGAAACTGAAAAGAATGTTCCATGGAGTTGTGACATCCAGGAGAGACACTGAAGTTATCTGGAGTGCTAGAAAGGACTTCCACAATCCTCAAATTAAAAAAAGCAGCATGGGCAGTGCTGGTGAAGTAAGGACAAGAAACTCAAACACCTATGGATGCATGGTTATTCACCACCTTCACAGTGGCCATGACAGGATGCCTTTGCAATGCCGTTCTCCCCAACAGAATCAGACTCTACTGGTTCTAAGCAGCTGAGACTCACAAAGTGTGCATCATCCTCCACACGACACATGCATTTGAAGTCAAGGTACAGAGGCATGTTTTAACTTCATCTCCCAGCCTTTCACATGTCATTGTAAGAGAACAAGAGGACAGCTTTGAGCACTCTCGCCTCATAGGGAAGGAGATACTGCACCATCAGATACAAACTGCAGTCATGTCTCAAAAAAGCAGGACAGCTGATATCTCAATAAAGTACTGCTGAAATCTCCATCCCTTTCTTTCCAGACCTGCTCTACTCTGAAACAATCTCTGCATTTAAACAGCCTAAATCTGTGAGAGGGAAGAGAACAATACCTGGAGACTTATAAACAAAAAACATACCACATGGAGTTCAAGGTCTACTATGCAAACGTGAAAACAAATTTCTAATCCTCTCCTTTCTGTGACTCTGCTCCTTAAAGGAGAAACATTTTACTCCACATTAGGAAGTGCTGAACTGTAGAAAGTGGAAGCGTAAGGTCACCTTGCTGTGAGTGGGGATCAAACTACCAAAATAATAGAATCATAATTCAAACAGATTAAAAAATACAGTGTCTCTCAAGTGTTTTTTAAAATGTAATTATAAAGGTAAAAAAAGCTTCTTCTTTTCCTAGCTACAGTAAATGTAATTGCAAACTTTTTAAAACTCACTTAGAAACAAAATATAAACAAAATGGCTGCCTGAACTAATCATCTGACCTAGAAATGATTTTCAGAAGCAAACCCCAGCTGAGCTACTGTGTTTACAATCACGATTACAATTGTCCAATTTTCTATAAGCAAACATAGCCATAGAGCATAAATTTGTCTCCAGTGGGTATAAGTCCCAACACAGACTGAAGAAATCCTCTCTTATCCAGCCAGTTCTCATATCTTATAATGAGCCCTATCACACAGTGGAGTAATTAAGAGTTGATTTTATATAAGAGAACAGCACAGGGGCTTACTCATGACACAGGTATAAGGCATCCATAATGAAACACTGCAAGAGAAAAGCTAGGGGGAAAAGGATTACTTACGGCCTTTATCTCAAATTACAGCAGGCTTTGTTTGCTAATACCATTAACTTACTGGGTCAATTTTAAATCTTGGAATCTATTTACCCTGTATAAAAAGACTTCTCTTTACGCACAGAAATTGTATTTACTGTGACTACAATATACCATTTTATTGACTATATTCATGTTATAGAATAAATCTTTTTCAATCAGATGTGTAGCCTAATACATATAAATACAAAACTCCAGTGATGAAACACAAGTCAGAATGAAAGTGTCACACTTTTTATAACGTACCTCTACAATTATCTGGTGTTTAAAAATTGTTAAACTTTGGAGTTTTGCTTGTTCCCAGGGAAAGCTCACATGGAAAAAGAATTTTTATATACTGCTAAGCATCAATAGTAAAACAATTCCCAACAAAAGGTACAGCATGTATCAGAATATAAAAAGCTGCAGTTTAATCACAACCAGGAAAACCACACAATGGGAGTACTTTAAAATATTCTAGTGAAATACTGATATCGCTTTTCAACATTAGTATGCAAGTCTTACCATATTTCCCTGAAACCCACTAGTGAAAAACAACATTGAAAGTTTAATTTCACGTAGTCTATTCACGGCTAGTTCTGTATCCTTCAAAATCTGCTTTGCAAAATGGCAAAAAAACCCCGTCTCTACCTGCTCAGACACAAAAAGGTTTCAGCTTTTGTTTCAGTTTCCTTTTTAAAAATGTAGGACAAGCATCTTGTTAGACAGGACTGAGGAATCATCATTATCTCCTGCACTGAGTATCACATTTACTAACCAAAGATACTGCAGGAATAGCGGTTTTTACTCATCTTTCTTGTGACTCTCAAAATCAAATCTGGCATATAATTAATACCACAGATATAATCTAAATAACTCATAATTATTTGCAGCAGAAGGAAAACAGTGCTCAGGAATGCTGGCTTTTAAAATGCTCACAAGCAATAGGAAAATTTCACAAGTTCTATGTACACTTCACTAGAGCATATCATAAACTCACTTTTAAAGCATAGTTGTTTTACAATGCCATAAAACCTCTAGAAGTTGCATGGCATTAGGAACTTCTGCTTTCTATACCTCACATCACACATTTGTATCTGTGCTTATGTTCCTTGGTTTAAAATTCACACAAGAGTCTGAAACGAAAATATAAAACTAATAATTTACTACTCATTTATGGATCTGGCTATTTAACACATTTACTTATTAATTATTTTTGCTGACTTTGAAATATGTGATAGTTCACCATGGGAGACAGGACTTAATGTATTTGTACTTTAAATGACACTATTTTAATTCACAAATCTTGGCTGGCTGACCACCATCTTTTTATTTGCTGTCACAATGCTCTGTTTTCATGTAACACGGTTGTGCAATAACTTCTACTTAAAATGTCAGATACGTTCACAAGACAAAAAATTTTTAATAAAGTCAGGAATTTCACAAAATCCTGCATGTACTTTAATAAATATTTCATATTTGCACCTAATTTTTTGGCCAGCAAACATATTTATAGACTTTTTAAGTGAAGCGACTATTTTCTTAATGACTACTAAAGTCACAAGGTGATTCCACCAATGTAATTTTAAATTGATCAGTAGGGCTGCTTAGAGAAAAAGGGACTTGCTATATATGAAGATATTATATTGCCTAAATAAATTACCTTGCCATACAATTGGAAGGCAATTTTTAATTTATGTAGAAAATCACATTCTTCTGGTACCTCCAATACTGGAACCTATTATCTAATATTAAATTTAATTAAATACTAAGCATTTTTTTAAAATCAGAGCTATAATTAGGATTTTCATAGGCCAAAGACAGTAGCCACTATTCAAAATCGTCCTGCCTCTGATGCCATCCTAATGATACCCTATATATCTACTGCAACACCCTCTCACATTCATAGTGTCAAACATATGTGATGCTTCTGATTTCACCATATAGACACCACAGGCATATCCTGGATTATTAATAGAATTTAGATAAAAACTTTATAGAGGAAGAGAAAGTGAAATGATTCACTAAAATATCACTATTTGCAGAGCTGTGGAATGGGAGAAAACAAGAAATAAAAAAAAAAATACTTCAGACATAAAACAAATAAAATTTTTCCATACAAATACAGGCAACCAAATATAAGTTTTTCCCTCTCAGGTGCCTCTAAGTAATTTCTTAATAAGATCAGTCATTTTCTGTTATTTATACATAACTTGACAAACTAAAGGAAAACAACTCATTCATATTTTATAAGTATACAAACAGGTAGCTTTATTAAAAGACACCCTTTCTTAAAAAAATCTTTGAAGTGTCCCTGACCTGTGTTTTAATATGTATTTGCCTTACATTATAAACTATTAAGCTTATGTCTCCTATGACTCAATATGCATTTATGCAATTGTCACTTCTGTATTTAACATTCAGCCTTCTCTTCTGGACGAAATGTTAAGTAGTGGCACTACTACACTGTTATGCACAGGCAGTGCACGTGGCAGCATGAGTCTATAAAGGCACTGGGCAAAACAGCAGATGAGGCTGTAGAAGAATGCTGCATGTGGAGCAAGTAGTATTGAATAGAGCAGCTGTAAATTCTAGGAAGAACCTCAGTGAAACAGGAAACAGGCACATGCTGGGTGGGGTGGTGACCGAAGCGAGGCCACACCACAGCTAAGGAGGCAGCAATGGCACCAAAGAATATAACCTGGCCTGAGGAAAGCGTCTGCAGAAATCACATAGAATTACTATTCAAGAAGAAAAATCTGTGATGAGAGGTCAAAATTCAGTGTTCCCTTGTCTGCCATACCTCCACAACTAATCCCAGTCAGACTGCTTGGGCACCTCAGGAAAGACGCATATATTAAGGTCAGAGAATGGCTGTAACAACGTCAGTGAACAAAATCTACAAAGACATGCATGCAAATAAAAACAATTCTGCTTAAAATTTTTAAAAATCGCCTTGCCCTCCCACGAAGTCTTGCACTGAGCTTCTCTGTCATGAGAATGAGTATGAAATACAATTATTTTGTATCTACTTTTGCTGCCAGCACTGGAAATGATCAAGTACTACACACAGGCAGAATGGGCCATTTTTGGCATATCCAGTTCATTTCTGGGTTTTCAGTTTTGCTGGATTCTGTTTCTAATAACATGTCAGCGAAGTCCAGTTTGTTTCACTTCTCAGCTCAATTGGTATTTTAAGCTATGCTTTCCAGAGCGAATCACAGCAAAGGTAAAGAAAAGAACCACTTTTTTTTCTGGACTTTAAGCCCCAACTAAAATTGCTTTGTAGACAAAGCAAAAATCAGCTAGAGGACTGGAGTTTCAAATTTAGTCTTTCATTCCTCAAACTACTAGATGGGGGAAAGTGCCCCAAAAAGCCTAATTAGTCATAGCAAGTTGTGCACTGGGAATGCACAGAGACTGTTCAAAACCAGCTTCTACAATGCACACAGCTCTCAACAGTAACTGGCTTCAAAGGGAGTAGTACCTCACAGCTGCTTGAAAGGTCTTAGCACAGCTCCAAAAGGAGGGATTTTTTAATGGGGAGATGGAGGGAGGGGCAATAAATAAAAAACCCTTCTGGAAGTTTATGACCCACGAGGATTTTAAGAACATCCACAAGGGAAAAAGAAAAATCTTATCACAGCCTAATATAACAAGACCTCTACAAAACTACAGCAGAAAGTTCAGGTAGAATGATATAGCTACAAGATTCTGGTGGAATCCAACTTAAAGATCCTGATTAGAATATCAATTATTTTTAAAAGACTCAGAAGGAAACATAATCTACAAAAGTTGATTTCCACTACTTCTACTGGTTATTTTTCTGTTAAATTCACCCTTTTAATGTAACTATTTTCTATTGTTTCAAGGGTTTTGTAACAAACATTTTCTACTTGTTGGCAATGCCACGCGTGTTGCACAGAACTGGTCCTCAATATTTGCACTAAACAAAATGGCTGCATACTCTCAGACATTGCTAAAAACAAGAGCACAGCCAAGGGGGTGAAGCTATCTGGACAGAAAACAGAACTGGAGAGGATGGAAAGGCACAGCAGGCAGAGAAGCACACAGCTGCACAACAGTCCAACAAAAGCCAGAGGAGGGGAAACCAGCTGGAAAAGAGACTTGGATCAAGGCAGAGAGAGAAAGTGGAAAAGCCTGTGTCAGATAAACAAGCTGGGAGGGCAATAAGAAGAAACGATCTCTGAAACCAGGACCTGGGAGTTAGAATGGAGAGAGAGGTGAGTGAGGAAACAGATGTGTGGGCAAGTCAGGATGGTGTATAGCACACACAGAGTGGAGACCAGTGACAGACTGGTCTGTAACCACTGGAATATTGTATTCTCCAGACCTCAACAAAAAAAAACTAATGTATTTTTCACTAAATCCTCAGGACAGATACAACATGGGACAGAACAAAAATTTTTGTAACATTAGTATTGCACATCTTTGCAGACACTTCAAGATGTAAAGACAGCACAGTGAAGAATATTCTAGGCAAATGGGAAATCTCGCTTTTAAGAAAATGGCACACCTATCAGAAGAAATCAATTCTTTTCTTTACTCAGTCATGGAGTTCCGGTGTGATGGCATGCAAACCACAAAATCCAATTTTTCATGAGCAGTAGCCAATAGAATATTACACAAGGAAGCTACAAAAGTGACAAGCTACTATATCCACACTTTAAGTCAGCTGTGGCTCAAAGTGCTACAAGAAAATACTAACATTTAAATCTCAAGTCACTGGCATCTTAAATTGGACACTTTAAGTCTACAAATATTTCAGCCTTTATAGATTTTTACCTGAAGTTCCACAGTTGTAAAATACAGACAGTAATATGAACTAATTCACAGCAGTACTGTAATTTTAAATTAATTTTTATCAAGCTTACAGATGCAACAATGGAAGTATTACAAAAAATATCTAGAAGGAATTTTTTTTTTCTGGTGCCTGGTTTTAATAGTGAATAGTACATCTATACATTATGTACTCTAATAAAGGGATATGCAATAAATGAACCTTTCTAATGGAGTACAGTCTGTAGAAAAAAAATTCATCTGCTCATAAACTTAAAGATTACACATTGACATAACAAGGGTGAACTCAAGTTGAACTGACCCCTAGTTTTGACAGACTAATTTTTCAATACTTGATTTTGTAACCTTTCCTGTTCTTTCACACTGAGTTTTCTGATTAGTGTAAGAGTGGCCTACTAAGATGTTAACTGTTCAATTTTAGACTTCACTAAACGACAAAAAGTACACATCTTGCCATTATGCAATCATGTCAAAGATACATGAACTGTCTGAAAATCTTAGGATGGTTGACATTTTACAATGCACTTGACTGTGAAACACTATGTAAAACTATGTTTGGTTTGTTTTTATCAGTGTGATAGGTTGTCATGAAAATAACTATTTACAGAAAAAACAGCAAAAAATGAAAAAAATGCAAATTAAGTTGCAAAACTTACAGTAAAACATCTCAAAGAAAGAGTAACACCATACAGCTGAACTGTGTTATGCTCACTAGAAGAATTATTTCGAAATATCTTCAATGTTTAAGTGTTAGTTAGCAATGACTTTGAAAGAAATTTAACCATTTGTGCATACAACCTTTTTAAAAAGCATCTGTACTGAGATGATTACAGATGTAGTAACAGCTGACTGAAAAGGACCTCTCAAATTCACATCAAGCAGGATTTCACCCTATCAAATGAGTTCAAGGCATCTTAATTTTAGTGTGCTGTGAAAGAAATGGATTTTTTTTTACATTTCTAATTGCAATTGCTCAAACAGAAGTGGTAGTTCTGGTGGTACCAGAAGTCTGGTTTGACTTTGGCTGGATGCCTGGGCCTCACCAGAGCCACTCTATCACTCCCCTCATCAACCAGACAGTTTGACCTACAGGTCATATCAGATTTCCACAACAAGACTTTGCAGCTCTTGCATAAGAATTCTGAACCTTCCTGGAAGCTTCTAAAGTCTACCTGGAAAAAATATTTGAACGGAAAACCAAAATGCAGGAAAGACATGCTGAAGATGACAAATGTACTCCAAGAAATCTCCAAGGCTGTAAGATCACTAGCTCTCAGAAGCTAAGCAGCTCAGATATGTGCACGACAAGTTTATGCCTACAAACAATTCACAAAAGCAACAAGGGAAAACCAGCGGAAGAATTTTTAAAAAGCAACCACTACATGCTAATAATCCATACACTGAGGAAGAACCTGTGCCAAGCTTTCTTTTTGCTGGAAGATTATACAGGATGAGTGTTAAAAATTTTACTATACAAGTACGGTCAAATGTGTGGTCCAGACATCAAGAAAATCCCTGCCCCTGTTTTTTAAAACTCAGCCTTGAGAGCTATCCTTACAGGCTTTCCTCTTCTCATTTATGTAACCAAATTGAAAATGTTTGTACCTAAATAGTCTAAACTGCACCCCAGAGATTATACTGTCTCTGTAGAGAAAGCAGTATATTAATTCACGCACTTCTGTCACAAGTATGGCACTAGAAAAACTTATCTATTTAACATATATTTCAGTGTATTTTTCAAAGGAGATTTAGTATCTTTGTTTCCAAATATACTTTTTCCTCAGTGTAAGTATTTTTAGCAATTAGAATGTGTTAAAATACAGGAACAAAGGGACATAATCTAATGCATAATCTGAAATAAAAAATCTTCCTGAAGATTAACGTTTAAAAGTACTTATACACCTAGATATGCAGGCAGGTATGTTCTGGAATTTCTAGAAGTATACATGAGCCTAATTCACAAAAGCTCTCTACTGTCATTGGCCAAAAGAAGACCTCACCACCCCTATAAACAAATAAATATCTTTTCCCTTAATACAAGAGATTGAATTTTCTTTGCACAGTGAATCCACTAGACAGTCAAAAGATGACTGTGGATTATCATATCAGAGCTTTATAAAAAGTAAACACTGGTTTCCCTAAGGCACCTAAGAAAGACACACTGATAATGTTAAAAATACCACCAAGAAATTTCTAACAATATCAGGTAGGATGATTTTTCTCATCCTACATGCCCTCAAGAGTCTTTCTCTTTAGCATTCTGATGATAGCAATAAAACTTCTTTAAAAATGCATAGTGAATTTACTCCTGTTATATTTTTATACAAATTATTTCCATAAAAATCAATGTTTAACTCTTACACTTAACATTATTAGCAAGTTACTGCAACAGAAAGCAAAATATGGTAAATAATTATAAACATTAAAAGACCACTGAGCTTAATTTTTCTTTTCCTTTATGCAACATATTTTACACTGTTAAAGAGAACATATTCTGCCTAGCAGCCTTTTTCTGATCACATGTATTTCTCAAACAAATAACAAAAATGAGATTGAATATATAAATGGTCAGATACTGTTGCTTTTTCATGCGCTTTTTCAATGAAGCTGCAAGATTCTCAGCACTTTTGCTTTCAAAGAAAAGTAAAATGGATTGCATGGATTGCCCATATCCCACGTCTTTCCTAGAACTCGTGAAGTCAGACACAGGACCTGGATTTCAATAAAACAGTGTTAAAAGTGAAGTATGAAAATTATTCTAACACCAAGTGTCTTCTGAAGTATTAGTGAATCACTTCACATACAATTTTCACAATTATCATAGCAATTAAATGAAACAAAAATGAATTCAAGATATCTAAGATTTCAAGTGAACTCAAATTAGACTGTATTTAATCCTCTTGGTCAAATATGTTTGAATTCTTAATTTCCCTTCTCTGCTAGTATTTTTATTCACATGTAATAAATGGGTTTTTTGGTCTGATAGTTAATGTCATCCTTTTCAGGAAAAAAAAAAGCACATTCAGTAAAGACATACTTTACATTCTATTACCATTTTACTATTGAGAACCAGTCACTGGTTGCATCTATTGAGTAAGTCAATTCTGTTAAATGTAAAACAGAAGCATATTACATCTCAGGGATGGCTAAGAAATGTACCTTAGGAAAGATACCTACTTTCCACTTCTCCCATCTCTTCACCATTACTTTTCATTTTGTTTGCTTTCTAGTAAACATCTCCTTTCTTGGATGCTGTAACATAATTTCTCAAAATAAATGCCTCATATTTTCATTACCAGCAGCACCACTAGAGCTTGTCAACAGGTTCATCTTTGTGAGTCTTCTTAAAAATTACCTCATTCCAGAAATTTCTATCAACAAATCAAACCCTTTTTTCTACCAGTGTAGAGTTCTCTCTGTGGAAATGATAGCTGTTACAATTCCTGTGTGCAAATTCAGACAAGAACATGCAGGCAAGAGTTTTACTGGTTGTTTTATGATTCAGTGAATAATGTTTTCCACAAAAACTTTTTCTATAAATAAACTTGGACTAAACAAAGCTACTGAGTACCAACATCACACTTAGGATTAAAACACTCAGCCCTATAAAAGTAGGTATGGTTTGTTTGCTCTACTTAGTTTTTAGATTAAGTAGTTGTTTCTGTTACTCAGGACTAATTTATTAAATGTCACTGACAAAAAGGCAGTATTTTCTCACTGTTTTAAGTTACACTAAAGAAATCTTTCCAGTTTTAACTGGGTGTCTACTGAAATTTAAGAAACTGACTTCTCTTTTCAAGAAAACACAAACAAAGCAGTTCAAAATAATTATTTTATTCTAAAATACATACTAAGCTTTAGCAGCTATGATAATAGCTGATCTGGCAAATTGCAAATGGAACCCCTTATCTTACTGCTTGATGGAAAATAATGGTTTTTGAAAAGATCTCTCTCACCTGTTCAGAGCACGACTGACAAAGTAAGAATAAGAAGAGCAAGTAAAGAACACGGTGCCAGAATAAAATAAATATGCTTTCAAATATTCACATAATGTGACATAATGTGCTTCTTTATGATCAAGGAGCAGTCATGGAGAAAACAAAAGAACAAGACTTTCAAACACAGCAATGTAATGAACTTGAACAAGCTCGTGGTCTATGCAGTGCACAAAGCAAAATGGACAGAGAAAAGCATGCAGAATAGCAGCCTAAGCCACTATCACTGCTGCTATTTAAACAGAGCATGCAAATTTTATTAAGCATTTATTAAAACTGAAGTTACCCATGGAAATAAACACTTCTGTCACAGAAAGATAGAGAAGAAAATAACAATCCCAACCTTCTTTCCCACAACTATGTCCTTTTAAAGCAAGAATTATTCCCAGACCACTTTCCCTCTTGTTACTTTCTTTGTATTCATTGTTTTCCACATTTTTCTCATTATCTCTGTTCCTCTACCTTTTCCATCTCTTGCTTTGTAGTTATTATTCTTTTTTTTTTGTTCTTTTATTTCATTTTACTGCTGCTAAAGTTATGTTGCAAAGAGGAAAAAGCATGTAATGTCCCAGGGAACTTCATGCAGTGAACAGCGCTCTGGGTACAGTGCCATTCACCCATCTGAGTAAAACCTTCTTGCTTGTGTAAAACCTCTCAGTCACAGAACACTTTTACACACCGGATGTCAAACTGCATGGGTACTTTAGAAGACACACTGTGTATTCATGCAACTCTCAGCTTGCTTGAAAGCAACGTATCCTACAGCCACAGAGACACACACATTGAAATTCTGTGCCAAGTATCACCGCGTTGTGGGAGCCAGTGAATATGCCAATCAGGGAATGACAGGGTCCCCTAAAGGGACAGACCCCGAGAGATGTACCCAGGTTAGGGTGAGGCCTCCCAGGATGCTTTGTTCTACCATGTCAATGTACCCCAGTTCTGTTTCCCTGACCAGCCCGCAGACTTCCCTGCCCCTTTTTCCTTTATGTGTCAGGGTCCCACCTATGTACCACCCCTGTCCCTGGTGCTTTCCCCACCCCCATATATAACCTGGAACCCTCCAACCCCCTATGTCTTTTGTCCCTGGCTTCCTTTCACGGTGGAGCTGCAATAAGCCTCTGCTGTGGAATCCCACACGAAAACCCTTCCTGCCTCTTTGCCGTCAACCTGTCAGAAGCTGTCCAGAGCAGGTGTGTGTGTGTCTGTGTGAATGCAGTGGCTGCCACACGACTTTCTGGTGGAGTGGGTTCAGGAGGTCGTAGCACCCCACCAGAACACCCCCCGGATCCAACACCACGTGACCAATTCCTGGGTATGGTCCCTCACCACCAGCAGACAAGTAATGAGCCCCTTTCTCCATGTTAGTCTCACCAGGCTACAGTCCCAGACAAGGAGACTTCGTTTAAAACAGAGGATCTCATACTTAAAAGCTCAGACACCCCCAGCAAAACCAACAAGGAAGCTGTCACAGGCATACTTTCCACAAAAAAACAATAGAAGAAATCTGATTTCTAACATCCTATAACCGGTGTAAGACACACTTAATCTTAAAGCAAAGATGACAACAATGTGCAGAAATCAGACCGGTCATGTAAACCAAGGTGTCACTGTCAATAAAGGCTGGTAGAACTGCCCAAGGGACACAATTAAAAGAAGTACATTTTAATTAAGTAACTAAATGGCTATGCCAAAGAAATGCTGAATAATGCTTTTATTCAGTATTTCTGCTCGTCCTATATAGGCGTCAGAAGTTTATGAATACACTTGGTATGAGCTATGCCACAGGCATCAGTTGTCTTAGAAAAGACAGAAAGTGCATTCAATCAGTTTAGAGGCAAAGTAGTTTGAACGACCTACTTCTTCTCCCCCCAACTGTTGTGGAGAGCTTTTACTGAAAAAAATATATTGGACATGTTTAGAAAATGTGTTTTTTTAAACTGAAATAAGAGTTTCTATAACTTAAGCGGTTAAAAGCCCCCATCATGCACTTTCTTCATTTTTAACATAAAAAGGCTAAAAATTACATGTATACAAGCTAATTCTAATCTACATTGCAAAGAATTAAATGAGGGCTCACAGAATCTTTCGAAGATGACTGAGATTTGGTACCAAATTTTAGTTTCATACATAAAATAAAATCACAAAAAAGGTGCTATCTCTGTCTCAAAATCATTCCCAAGTAGAATATCTAACCACAATTAATCTAGTAAACTCTAAAATAGACCACATAATAGCTCAAGACACAAATCACACAGAACTGATTGAACTCTAACACTATTTCCCTGTATTGCAGACCTGCCATAGAGGTTTTACCTAAACACCAAGAACTAAAAATTAAAGACAGTATGTTGGCGCACAGCACCAAGCATATGAAATTCAAAGATGAACAGCAAACCATCAACACCATTTTTCTGCAGCTTGGGACATGCTTTTAAGGAATAACCATATTCCCAAAACAGTTTCTGGAAAGTGATCAACATTTTGATTTGTATTGTGGGAAAAAAGTTTAAAATTGTTTGGCATATGGTTTTCCTTGAAATGTATGTGTATGTGGAAGATCTTACATTCTCAAAGAGTATCTTCATTTTTTAATACATCTTATCTTCAGCAAGGCAGCAATCAAATGATGCAGGCAGTTTCCACTTAGTGAACTTTATCAACCATTATTCACCACTTCATTTTGACTAAAGTACACACTCAAAGGTGTGTAAATATAAATTTGAAGTTAAACTTGGCTGATATATAATGAAGTTCCTAATTAAAAAAAATAAATACAAGATACTAGGATATCTCCTTTTGATTAATCTTAAACATAGCAATGGGCCAAAGGTCACTGCAGTGAATTTTTTCTACAGTATTTGGATTGCCTTGCCAAAAGAACAAACGTTTTAAAATAATATTGAGTAAGTTGTCAAGACTTAAAACAAAGTCTGGTTTCAATGAATATGAAACTTTGTTCACATTTTTTTCCAACACTTCCTTTGTTTGTTTCAAACAAATTCACTAGTTGGCCTCATCTCTCCTATGTATTATCATACCAAAATAAAAGACTGTCTATTTTCTGCCAAGTATCTACTTCTATAAAAGCAATGATTTTATTAAAAAATGCCAAGAAACCCAGCAGTGCTGAGATTACTCCCATTAAGACAGCAAAACTGAAGGGAAAAAAAGAGACATCTGACTATAGCCTCAGAGAACATGCACCAAATAGCATTTTCTTAACATGCTCTAATAGATTCAGGCAGAGAAGAGAATTTGATTTGGAAATGAATTATCAGCTGTCACAAAACATGGACATCATTAAAATGAGAAAATGTGACAAACATGATACAACCTATCCTCTTTTAAGTTTAAATCTAAAATAAAACCAAATTAATAATCAAAACCCAGTTAAAATTATGTCAAGATAAAAGCTGATATAACATATTTTGAATAGTGTCCTACAATTAGAAACATCAAAAAACCATAAATTCATATTCACTTTTATGTTGCAATTTTCATCATCTGTACTTTTGGTAACAAAGAAGTTTGAAATGTATTAAATAATTGCATTTTAAGGATACAGAGTTAAAGTCCACATAGAAAACCCATTTAAAAAAAAAAAAATCCAAGTCCAATCTGAAAACTGGTACACCAACGATATTGTACAGAAAGCAGAAACCCTGGTGCAAAACCAAATGTGAAATCTCACTACAAAAAAAAATCTATTGTCTCTTCCCGACTTTGGGAATACTATGTTCCAACTCAATGAAAATGGACTTTGCACAGGACTTCATTCTTTTCCTTATGTGAGGCATAAGATTTCATTTAATTTTTAGGAGGCATTCTGGATTAAACATCCTTATTCATATCATAGCACCTTCATGCTGCTGACTTACACGAAACTGGTAACGGACTGATGCATTCCTCTCATTAATCACCATAATGCCCCTTTCTGGGCATCTGTGCAGTACAGATACATAGCTACAGGTCAGCCTCTCATTCTATTCAAGTACATGTCAAAAATTCATATACCAAATTACTGTGTACATATCAGAACTGAAACCAGCATTAAGGACAGTAGAATATAATAGGTATCCAAAAGCATGCCATGCAGAAAAGGCAGCTTTTTAGCAGAGGATCCCCAAGACCAAGGTGCAGTAGGATAACTGATACCAAAAGCCCAAGCACTTCTGCTCTATGCAGAAAACAGGGAAAGGTACTTCCCTCACCCTATTTTATACAGGTTTCTTTTCAAAAATCTTCCCTTCCTCCTCAGGTACCTACACAGAATTCAACTCGTGTTTCACCTTCCTTTAAGAAAAGATTTAATATAGAATCATTAGGACACCAAAATCTATAAATATGTCACACATGTAGTGTGTCTCAGCTTGCACATATATTCAGTAAAGTACAGATGGAGCACAGATGTGCAAATCAGTATGTGCAGAGAAATGCAAACCAGGCACAAGAGGAATCAAGACTGTCAATCATTTGAGAATTAAATGCTAATTTTCTTTAAGATTACTTTGTAACCCAGCTTCTTTGAAGGGAAGAAGGGATCTGTCATTTAGGATGGTAACCTAAAAGAGGTATTCAAGCACCTTATCACTTCTAAGAAAACATGTATCTCAAAATCTATGTTCTACACCTGAACAGGTGAAGGGAAAGTGTACTGAATTTTTATTGTCTCATTTCAGTGTCCAAAAGCATAGCTGATCAAGTGCTAGGTTCAAACTGCAAACCACTTGGTATGAGGCAGGTTGCACTAGTGTTGTCACCTAAATAAGCCACATTCTCAACGGATAGATGTACAGCCTTTTGTCTTACATANTTGGAAATGAATTATCAGCTGTCACAAAACATGGACATCATTAAAATGAGAAAATGTGACAAACATGATACAACCTATCCTCTTTTAAGTTTAAATCTAAAATAAAACCAAATTAATAATCAAAACCCAGTTAAAATTATGTCAAGATAAAAGCTGATATAACATATTTTGAATAGTGTCCTACAATTAGAAACATCAAAAAACCATAAATTCATATTCACTTTTATGTTGCAATTTTCATCATCTGTACTTTTGGTAACAAAGAAGTTTGAAATGTATTAAATAATTGCATTTTAAGGATACAGAGTTAAAGTCCACATAGAAAACCCATTTAAAAAAAAAAAAATCCAAGTCCAATCTGAAAACTGGTACACCAACGATATTGTACAGAAAGCAGAAACCCTGGTGCAAAACCAAATGTGAAATCTCACTACAAAAAAAAATCTATTGTCTCTTCCCGACTTTGGGAATACTATGTTCCAACTCAATGAAAATGGACTTTGCACAGGACTTCATTCTTTTCCTTATGTGAGGCATAAGATTTCATTTAATTTTTAGGAGGCATTCTGGATTAAACATCCTTATTCATATCATAGCACCTTCATGCTGCTGACTTACACGAAACTGGTAACGGACTGATGCATTCCTCTCATTAATCACCATAATGCCCCTTTCTGGGCATCTGTGCAGTACAGATACATAGCTACAGGTCAGCCTCTCATTCTATTCAAGTACATGTCAAAAATTCATATACCAAATTACTGTGTACATATCAGAACTGAAACCAGCATTAAGGACAGTAGAATATAATAGGTATCCAAAAGCATGCCATGCAGAAAAGGCAGCTTTTTAGCAGAGGATCCCCAAGACCAAGGTGCAGTAGGATAACTGATACCAAAAGCCCAAGCACTTCTGCTCTATGCAGAAAACAGGGAAAGGTACTTCCCTCACCCTATTTTATACAGGTTTCTTTTCAAAAATCTTCCCTTCCTCCTCAGGTACCTACACAGAATTCAACTCGTGTTTCACCTTCCTTTAAGAAAAGATTTAATATAGAATCATTAGGACACCAAAATCTATAAATATGTCACACATGTAGTGTGTCTCAGCTTGCACATATATTCAGTAAAGTACAGATGGAGCACAGATGTGCAAATCAGTATGTGCAGAGAAATGCAAACCAGGCACAAGAGGAATCAAGACTGTCAATCATTTGAGAATTAAATGCTAATTTTCTTTAAGATTACTTTGTAACCCAGCTTCTTTGAAGGGAAGAAGGGATCTGTCATTTAGGATGGTAACCTAAAAGAGGTATTCAAGCACCTTATCACTTCTAAGAAAACATGTATCTCAAAATCTATGTTCTACACCTGAACAGGTGAAGGGAAAGTGTACTGAATTTTTATTGTCTCATTTCAGTGTCCAAAAGCATAGCTGATCAAGTGCTAGGTTCAAACTGCAAACCACTTGGTATGAGGCAGGTTGCACTAGTGTTGTCACCTAAATAAGCCACATTCTCAACGGATAGATGTACAGCCTTTTGTCTTACATAATCAAAACAATAAAAATTGAACCAGTGATGCCTTCTCCCAGCCACCTAAAAACAGAGACTAGACAGGAGTAAGGGAATAAGGGTAGATATTTATTTGAAGGGCCTTCAAGGTACACCCTGGGGAGCCAGAGGCTGCTTCCATAGAATGGACCCAAGATGGACCCCAGGTCACGAGTTCTTGACACAGATATAGGTTTGGTCCATTTGCATATCAGCATAAATTCACCAATTAAAACTTTAGCTTTTTCCACCTTCTCCAACTCTTTCATGGTCCTAGTTTACATCTTTTGGGCCTAGGACAGCCCGAGTGTCCTTGAACAGCAAGCTCAGAGAGGCTTTGTTATGTCTATCTGGCCTAAGAGAGCAGCTAACAAGCTACATGAAACTTTAGAGCTACACACTAAGCAGTACAGGATTTGAAAAATATAGAAATTAAAACCTAAGGCATCACCAGCAGTTTTGAGATTAGACAACTAATGCAGAACAAGTTAATTTTAAAAGTCCCCATTACTTCTGTAAGAAAAAAACTTGAGAAACAATACTGTTCTCAAGAAAGTCAACAAAAAAATAGGGTATGAGGAGAGGGAAAAAAAACAGACAAGAGGAGGAGACCCACAAGGAAAAAAAAAAAAAAAAGACAGTAACACCAATACAGAATCCTAGGGGGTTTTTTGATATCCATAGTTCTAAATACAAATATTCTACATGTTGGGCATGAATGTTTTTTATCATAATGATCTATGCCATTTCATGATCACACAGAACAGGAGCAGTGATACTTAATATATACCTCCAGTTATAACTGGCTGAATTCGCAGAAANAAAATAAACTCTTATGGAATAACCAGATCAAAATACATTTCTGACAACAAGCTTACCACATGATTACTTCGGTTTTAAAGTAGGTTCTAACAGACAATCAGAGTAGAATGCTACAGATACACTTGTTCATGACTAGTTTACCAACTTCCTTCACAAATCATATTTTCCAATAATATAAAATGTCTGCTGCTGAAACAGAGGGAACTAAGACAATATGTTTTGAAAGTTTACCTAGTACATTACTACTGAAAAACAGCTACACTAAATTCATTATCCATCAATCACCACTAAGTTAAATAAGCACTTTGGGTACTTAATATTTTAATGGAAATGTGCCTAATAAAATTAATTATGCCTCAACTTGTTCTACAGTCTTCAAAATAAAGCTCTTTTGTAATTTGTTCAATATCACGTATAAAATGATTATAAAACAGCAGTGTCATACATATTTGGTTATTAACATTTTACTAACAAGGATGTTCTAAACATGAAAATTTTTAGGGAACTGTCCTTTGTCTTAGAGCATGGCACAATGTCAAGTGTCTAAAGCTATGGCAGTATGATAACTTACCTATTTATTACGTTTCAAGACACTACTCTCTACCAAGACACAGGAAATTTTCACATATATGTGCTTGGATATATCACTGAGATTGACAGTGGTTTAGCTCTGAAAGTCATCCAGTTTATTCTGCTAGCTTCTTCTTATTTTCAACTTAACCCTGTTAGAATGGATAACAAAATCACCAACTGGAGATTTCTGTAAAACTGTCTTTACGTTCCCTGCAACAAATGATTTGTTTTAAAGTTAACCTTTTTAGCATAAAGGAGAAGTCGAAGATGCTTTACAACAGTGATTTTTAAACTATTTACCTAACTTACATGTTGCCAGTACATTTGCATAGATAACACGTTCTTTTCAACTATCTAACGATGTTCTATTTAATTAACCATCCGTGTACGTTGCAAGATATANAAAAAGACCACCACAAAAAAATCCCACACTTGTAGCTGTATTTTTCCTTTCTCTTGCATTAGAATTGTATAAATACAAGTTTAATTACACAAACAGCTAAATGAAGTTTGAGACATGAAGTTAAAAAAAACCAAAAAACCAAAAAACCCAAAAAACCCAAAAAACAAAAAAA
>VYXC01011669.1:92026-163704 GCA_013397175.1 Platysteira castanea | reverse complement strand
AAAAAAAAAAAAAACAAAACAACCCAAACCTTTTAATAATTTAAACATGACTAGTTTAAGTAGAACTACCTAAAATAAACTCTTATGGAATAACCAGATCAAAATACATTTCTGACAACAAGCTTACCACATGATTACTTCGGTTTTAAAGTAGGTTCTAACAGACAATCAGAGTAGAATGCTACAGATACACTTGTTCATGACTAGTTTACCAACTTCCTTCACAAATCATATTTTCCAATAATATAAAATGTCTGCTGCTGAAACAGAGGGAACTAAGACAATATGTTTTGAAAGTTTACCTAGTACATTACTACTGAAAAACAGCTACACTAAATTCATTATCCATCAATCACCACTAAGTTAAATAAGCACTTTGGGTACTTAATATTTTAATGGAAATGTGCCTAATAAAATTAATTATGCCTCAACTTGTTCTACAGTCTTCAAAATAAAGCTCTTTTGTAATTTGTTCAATATCACGTATAAAATGATTATAAAACAGCAGTGTCATACATATTTGGTTATTAACATTTTACTAACAAGGATGTTCTAAACATGAAAATTTTTAGGGAACTGTCCTTTGTCTTAGAGCATGGCACAATGTCAAGTGTCTAAAGCTATGGCAGTATGATAACTTACCTATTTATTACGTTTCAAGACACTACTCTCTACCAAGACACAGGAAATTTTCACATATATGTGCTTGGATATATCACTGAGATTGACAGTGGTTTAGCTCTGAAAGTCATCCAGTTTATTCTGCTAGCTTCTTCTTATTTTCAACTTAACCCTGTTAGAATGGATAACAAAATCACCAACTGGAGATTTCTGTAAAACTGTCTTTACGTTCCCTGCAACAAATGATTTGTTTTAAAGTTAACCTTTTTAGCATAAAGGAGAAGTCGAAGATGCTTTACAACAGTGATTTTTAAACTATTTACCTAACTTACATGTTGCCAGTACATTTGCATAGATAACACGTTCTTTTCAACTATCTAACGATGTTCTATTTAATTAACCATCCGTGTACGTTGCAAGATATAGCCATATAATCAGCACTGTATTTATGCGTGAAAATCCTGCCAGTTTTTTCTAAATAAAATTTTTAAAACCATAATAATTATTACTTGCATTTATGTACCCCAGCTTAAGACTTCAATACCTGCTGAAGTTGATTTGAATTTATTCCCATTTTGCATCAGAGTGATAGTGCAAAAGACTGAATGATTTAATCAAATCCTATAATTAGGGGCAGATCTGGAACTAGAACACAAGCACAAATACCTGTGCAAAAAAATTTAATGCAAAAGCTGTATTATACAAAAAACATATATTCTTTATGATCTGTTTTGCCATTTTTATCTGCATGCAGGACCTACTGTTAAGGAGTTCTGTTGTTATCTGCAATTTAAATATTACAGCTTAAAGAGAGGCAAATTAATCTTCAAAACAATTTTGGTAATAGAGGAAGGCCAGCATTATCCAATGAATTTCAAAAATGTAAAGAGAGGGATGCTACTGCCTAAGGTTATTCAGCAAGCCAAGGGCAGAGCGGGAGCTAGAACTCAAAATATTTTAATCCTAGAGTTGTGTTTTAACACTGGTAAATGCTGCCTGTCCCAGGCTGTTAGCTGGAATTGTATTTATGCTCTGACAGTAAAGTAGACTCTTTGACTGTTTGATGCCCAAAGGAGAAGATGAAAAACAAGAAACCATATGTCTGAAGTCTTTCTGAATATGCCTCAAGAGCATTAGAAATAGGAAAGCAGATTTTCCAAGAAAAAAAAAATTGCCACACATGAACATCCATTTTAGGATTCCTGACATGTCCTGAAAGAAGAACTAAATGGAAATTTAAATGGCAGCATAAAAAAATCAAAGAACTATCATAACATATTAGTATTAATGTGATGTACACGTGGAGGTTATGGTGCATATGCTTCCTTAGGAGTGTAAAGGCTCAGTTTACCATCACAGCCATAAAACAAAACTCTTCTTCTAACATGCAGAATGAATGAGTTGAAATGAAGGCTTGAATCTAGTTTTTCTTAATTACCACAGCATGGCATCTCACTACACTTAATTTACAATACCTGTACTGAGAGTTTATTAAGTACTGTAAGTTCTTCATAAGGGATTTAATCCTACAATAAAACTGAAACAGATGTAAAAAGCATCCCAAGCTTTGCATGAGGTTGTCCCAAGGGAAAAAATACATATATCCCAAAACAAACAAACAAAAACCCACAAACAAAAAAGAAAACAAACAAATAACAAACCACTGAAAGGGTGCATGAGCTAATTGCTGAGGGTGTATCAGCTAATCCAGTGGAAAAGTAAAAATACATTTTGCTATCTCCATAAAGTCTGGACATTTTCTGCCTGCTTATGAACTCAGGGAACACATCCCACAGAGTACAACTACCAGGAAGTTTATATAGGCTTCTGAAAGTGCGCAAGGAATACTAATACTACAGCTCATTGCTTTTTCATCATGAGTTCACATATTTTCTCAGTATTTACAAGTAGGTGCTTCCTTAGTTAAAACTAGAAATAAAAAGATCAACAAATTAAATCCTTTCAAGGAAATATATGAAGTTATATTGCCCTCTGCTGATGAACAGCTAAAATTGGATATAAAATCAGAGCTTGTGCTCCAATACGAATATGAGTAACATTTGTTACTGAAACTCAAATATTTGTTTTGTTATTATATAATTCCAAGAGATCCAAAATTTTTGTTTTACAAAGAGTTGTTAGAAAAAAAGAAATATACAAGAGATCTGAAGACAAGAAAAAATGTAAATGTTAGGGGTTTCTTCCAAGAGTTGAAAAGTAAACATTGCTAATTTCATGTTACTGTAAGATATATTTACCTACATGATCTCACTTAAAATCACTTAATCTATTAAACGTTTGTCCATTCAAGTTGTGTATTATTCAATTGTCCATTACTCTATTAAATACTTGTCCATTGAAGTTGTGTCTTATTCATTTTTCTTTGAAATGAATAAGAAATTATACTTAATTTATCAATAAGAAAAACAATTTTTACTTTAAAAGACCAATTTTAAAAAGGAACAATATAGAAGAGGTTAGGCTTATTTTCAGTCTATACAGACTGATGATAAAATATAGTTACTTAAATTACAGATCAACCAGTATGCTCTTATATAGCCTCTAGATATTATCTTGTTTAAACAGATTTACATTTATAAATATTTTAATCATTAGTTAGAACAAATTCTTGTTGCCTTTTAAAACTGCTCTTTTTTAAAAACAGTACAGCTTATTGCTGGTAGTGCTAATGTGTCATTAACACCTGCTGGAGCCAGAGAGAACTGTAAGCCACCTAATTCAGCACCTCGTATGGGAAGAGTTTACAAGAAGTGTTGCTTACTTTAACTTTGCCCTTGTCTGGACTAATATCTTCAGTACCAATACTTCAAATAAACAACAGCAGTGCAGATGCAGTTAGACATACTTTGAAAGGCTCAGGTAGATCATATGATAGCCTAAATTCCATTCCAGTGTTAAACCTCCTGGTTCTGCTAAACACAAATTCTTTACCTTACCTGCAGTTTTATGCTGTGTCAATTAGATCACACTAAGTAATTTCATCTCATTTCATATATTTTAGCACAAATCTACACAGGCCTCTGATTCCTTTCTATGCTTCTTGAGGTACGATTAGCAGCACACACAGTATAGTGTCACCTTGGAAACAAGGCACTATGTTCTCTCAGCATATAAACAACAATATTGCATTTTTTCAATGGGATGTTTTAATAATACTCTTTCAGTTTTGTTTAAACCACAAAAGGGCTCAGGACTGAGGTAAAATGGACAAACAAAAGGAAACAGTACATACAACATATTTTAAATAAAAGGGAATTGTGTTCATCATAACATCAAGTTTTCTTCATTACTCCTGTTTTAAAAGCCTCTTTCACCAACATTCAGCAAGTTTAAGACAACAGAAAACAGAACACTTAAAGTTGCGATTTTCTGAAATTTTCGTCTTGCCCACACATGTGTTTTACTTACAACGCTCAAACATACCACAGGACTACAAGAACTATTTCAAAAAGAAAAAAGGATTGGTACCATGACAATACCAGTATTTCTTTGACTTTCTTAGGTAGCAGATAGTTAATCAACTAAAATACATAAGTAATGTGACTAAACAAAAATATTCAGCTGTCAAAAAATAGACATATAAAAGCTGTAAGCAGAAGTCAATTAGCAAATTAAGCTGCCCGACAAAGTGAACACCTTTTTAATTTGTTACTAAACTGCTGACCACTATTTTTTTTTTCAAAAAAAGGAAAACCTTAAACATCTATCCCAGAAAGGAAATGTACTATAAAGGTACTATACGTACACTTATCTTCATATTATTAAGTATCACATTATCCAAAAGATATTATATATTTGTGCAAGGCGATTAATTATTATATAATTTTATAGTTTAACTAATTATTATTATGTTTATATTACATGTTATTTCTATAAATATGCTATAAGATACAATTTCAAGTCTGGTCCTACAGAGAAGGGACTTAAGAAGATCATCTGGTTCAACCTTTCATAGGAAAGGCAGCAGAGATTTATCTTCCACCTGAAGACTTTCCAAATTTCAAACACTAGTTAATCTGAGTAACTTTCCTTTGTACTGAGACTTCGTAAACTAACTCACCATGCCACAGTATGGTGAAGAATAAATGTTCTTCAATAAATTCTAAATACAAATACAAGAAAATTAAGTCTCTTCAGCATATAATTTCAATTTCTACACTATGTACGATTGCTTATAAACACAACCTAGTTTTCTTTCACATCAACTGAGAACTTTTGTCCATTATGGCCAACATAACGGAGAAAGATAACCATGTACATACCTACATCATGCTTCTTCACTGACCATTCGAAATAATAACTAAGCCTGTAAAATTTCAATTTCTGCAACATCCTGTGGTCTTCACCAAACCACATGCAATCCATGAAAAATTATGAAGAATATTTCTTACTCCAGGATGCTCTGAACTGCTAAAATATCCTTTTATAAAGGTGTGTTCCTCCTAAGAGTAAATGCATTCACACCACTAAAACAGTTCTTATTCTCACTTGCTGTACCTTTAAATAATGCATTCATGTCCAGCAAACAACTAGTATTCAGTTTCTGCCTACAGTAAACCGTTATAGCATACCAGTAAAAACATGTTTCTAAAAGCAACAAAATCCTGAGAACTACTGTAACAAACAGAAGATTTACTTTAAAAAAGGGAAAGGGGGAAAAGCATAGGAGAAAAAAAAAAAAGGAAACAAGTCTCTAAAAAAATTGTTTTCCTCATTTCACTACATTTAAACTTTTAAAAAATTATGTATATTTTACACACTAGTGAAGCCTTCACGAAACAAAACTTGTGTGTCACTTGACCTTACACTCTTTCTTCTGCAAATTACCAGTCTTCTAGACTTTGCAGAGAACAGTTAATTCATCGTTCTCATTAATGACCGGTTTTGAGAAAACTATAAATTCTAACTTGCTTTCAAAGTCCTACATTATCAGTAAACATTTTGTACCTTGTTCATTAAGATTCATAACATCCACAGATTTAAATCTGATCATTGGAATAATCCTCTGTGGTTTTTTAGCACATAATCATGTATTTTCAACTGTTTTACTACTAGTGACAAAATAGAACAGAGACAGAAATGCTAAATAGTTTAAACATTGTTTTAAGTAACCAACTAATTCATTTAAAAGTTACATAAAGGCAAAAGATAAAGCAAAGCAAGTAATTTTCATTATGAATTGTATTTTTAACATAAACATTTGCTGATCGTTTACACAAAAGATCCAAATGCATTATTGTTTAATAAAAATAGACTCATTAATACTTGCAAATGGCATATAGTCCATCTATATAATACTTTAAACAGATTTTTGTACTTCTTGCTGTATCATCTTGGCTAGTAGGACACTCAAGAATAACAAGTAAGTACAATTAGCAGTTTACACTAATGACAGGGAGACTCACTGTGCATTATTTTAGAGAAGTAAGAGATGAATAAACACAGTAAATAAGCAACTATGCTGCTTCACAATGCTGTTACACAACACCATTTTTAATTACTTTGAAAATGCTTAATCACACATGAACTTGAAAGGCAAGCATAACCACAGGCTACACCAAACACACTAATCTGTGCCCACATAGAAAGGCACTGAAGAAACAATTTGGAAAGCAAGATTATTTTACTGTCAACTATCTTTCCAACCCATGAATACAGGCAGGAATAGTCATAACTGCAGAAAGAATTCGTGGAAAAATTCCCAGACTTGCTTACTTCTATGATTTTATCATGAAGAACAATTAAATATACCAATAATCCAATCACAAATGAACTGTGAGGAGATACAATGACCAAAAATAAGACTGCAGAAAGTACCTCAGGATACAAACTGCTGGAGATTTCTGTCTAGTTTGTCAAAATCCCATATAATTTTGATTCACTGAAGTGTGATGAGCTCATTGATATTCAGCTGTTGCTCTGACATAAAATCATTTACTTTTGAAAAAACCTTTAAGATAATTAAGTCCAACTATTAATTTAGCATTGCCAAGGCTACCACTAAAGCGTTCCCAAAGGGTCACACCCTTAGGTCTTTTAGATACCTTCAGGATGGTAACATAGCCACATCCCTGGGAAGCCTGGCCAATGCCTGGCAGCCCTTTCCACGATGAAATGTTTCCTACTCTCTTACCTGAGCCTCCCCTGCTGCAGCTTGAGACTATTTGCTCTTGTCCTATCACTTGTGACTTAGAGAAAAGCTCAACCCCCACCTCTCTACGAGGTCCTTGCAGGCAGTTGTGGAGAGGAAGAAGGTCTCCCCTTATGGCAAATTATCTGACAGAATTTACCTGGTAAATTCTAAGAACAAAGACTTCTACTCAGTGAGTCAACATCAGATCAGTCTTTCTGAATGAATTCAGGTAAACTAAACGTTAAAGTTCAAAACCTGGTATTTAAGGCTATCACTTAGAATTGTCTGCACAAGTATTTGCATAGACCTCTGTGAACTCAACTAGTTGAATTTCTTCAGCTTTTCAGCCTAATATTAATGTAGATGGCAAATGCCTGCAATTAACTCTGTAGTCTGGCTTTCATCTCCTCTCCCCTTCAGCATTTCCAGTAACCTTCTCTTTACACATACACAGATGCAGAAGACTTAAACTGTGTATATATCTGGACACTCATAAGAAAATNAAAATTCAAGTAAAATTGCACTCTTGTCCTTCTAATAAATATTACTGTGTATACAATACCTTCATGAGGAAAAAATTTATTACATGCTTTTGGTTTAATAAATGTATATAAATGTTAATTTCATTAACATGCTTTTTATTCACAGTCATTTTCTGAATAGCTCTGGAAGGTAAAACAAGATTACTGAATCTTAATTAAAAACAAAAATCCAAATGAACTGCAGCAGCATAATCAATACAAATTACATTATTTAAATTAAGCAAAATTTAATTAAAGGCATTCACATTAAATTTATTCTCTTTGGAATCAAAGCTTTTCTGAGTTAAACTGTTTTGTAACAATTTTCTAAGCAGCACAGCAGTCAGTAAAATTCCACATTATTCTAAATTAGCCATTATGTGCTAGACACATCATTTTTATAAAACTAAGTACTGATTAGGTTACATACTGGAGTTGAGCAACAAAGTCAGGATAAGAAAAATCCACTTTACTCACCAGACTTATTCTGTACAAAGGTAATACACTATCACTGTCCATTTGATTGTGGAAACCCATGTTACACAAGCAATAAGTTTCCAACTCTCTCCACTCACAAGACATGTACTTGATGAGCACATGGCATAATACCTGTCTCACACAAAATATGAATCTGCCTACAGTACCTTTTATTTTTCATTCAGGTGTTTACTGGATATTTTAAACTGGACTGGTCTTTAAAAGCAGGCACTGTTCTAGCTTCCTAGGGCAAACAACGGTTTTTCATATAGATACATAGAAATATATGAAACTTCAGGTCAAAATTCTCCCTCAGAATCCCATGAACATGGGATGTCACAAGGCAAAGGTGAGATCAGGTGATTTTGTTGTTAAGATTTAAAAGAAGTAATTTTTCTGATAAGACTGTTGAACATATAAGAACATATTACATACAGAGAACAAACTGAAAGTCAGTCTTAACTGAACTTACTTGGTTACATTAGTTATAAAAGAATGAAGTAACATTTCACTCTAAGGATGTATGCAAGGTCTTGTAATGAACCATATGGAAGTATGCTTTCTCTAAAACTTCAATGCAGTTTTTTTGTGTTAATATTTTATCTAAATTAAGAGGTGACTCTATGTATTGTCAGAAAAAGATGACACCTTCAAGGTGATTGATTCTACCTTTTTTCCCAGAAACATAAAGGTTGTCCACACTTCAGGCAGAAAGACAAACCTTAAAAACTGAACACAACCACACTAGCACTGAGATCTTAATTCAACTTTTTTTGCTATAGCACATTTCACAAAATTATTTCTCCTCCTTTTTCTAAAGCATGACAACACAGTTTTTTGTGGGTTTTATCCAAAATCAAACCAGTGCAATTGACACAGTTCATTTAAGACCCTTTTCAAGACTTTCAAAGCTTAATAATTTCTAACTAGTAGCTTATGAAGAAGTTCTACTCATTCAAGTAGCAGGCACAGTGGGAAGACTAAACAGGCAGCTGAGGCATCTGTGTGTGTTCAGCTCCTGTTTCACATATCTGCTAGGCTTCATAAACTCACTAGTACTAGAAGTAATACCTACACTTTATTTACCCTGGTGTACTTACCTCAGGATGTGAGTATGTAATTTCTTTCTCTTCATTCATAGAACCCTTCTCTACTGCTTTAAGTCAAGGATTTTGAATTGTGCATTTATATTTACAGTGTTTTCTTTCAGAAGCAAGAGTAAAGAAATCACGTGTTTCAAGTATATGATACTGTTACTTTCTTCTTGATTTTTAAATATTCCCCAGACTCTCAGAAAAACAGAAGGAAAATTGCAAATACATGCTTATCTTTACAACGTTGGGCCTGAACCAAACTAGCAACTACAGTACCTATTGCAGGACCAGCAGAGGTGTAGATGGTACCAGTAAACACATTAGTTGACTGAGTAAAATCATCCTTATACAAGGTATTATCTCTATATACAGAAGAGATGAAAAAGGGAAAAAAACTTAAATAAAAAACAACAGAACAAAACCCAATAACAAACAAAACGATGAGACAAACATTTGAGTTCCAAACCATGTCAAAGACAACATGAAACTGCATGGAGGAACACAGCAGAATGGTTTCTAGTATCTTGAACTCTCTGATGGTTCAAATGTAGAGTTAAAATGGTTCCAAATTAAGTAAGTTAATAAAGACATGTAACTAGTACTAGTAGTAGTAGTAGTAGTATTTGGAGGTTTTGCTTTGTAAGAAGAAAGATTGGGTGGTGGCAGTTTTAAGAGAACTTAACCTTATAATTTAAGTCACCTTTTGGCCTATCACAACAGGTCACCTTCCAGTGCCAAAATGCAAAATTAAACTAGCAAGGCTAGAAAACTGACTTCCTCTCAGAGTACAAGAATGCAGTTAATTTTAAGACTGAGTCTTACATTTCCAAAGGGTATAAATAAAAGACTACAATGACAGATGACTCGGTTCAATTGCCCAGGCATGCACTGACACCTGAACCACATTCTGGCATATATGATGTCTAACTGAGCTCTAAATATTACACTGGGTTCATGGAGATTGGTAGTCTTCGGCCTAGACAGAGGAAGTTAGAATATCTCATATGGTGTCAGATACCTGTGTTTCAGCAGCTGATTCAAGCCTAAAGAATGTATGTTGTGAACCTCATATTATGAAAATAATTCCTGAGTTAAACTCTACTCTGTTTAAAAACCTGGAATGAAAATAATATCTCTCTACAGGCCATGACATTAATATATAGACAGAAATGTACATAGTGGCAAAACCTTTTCCTCAGCAAACTGAGGATAAATATAATCTGCATTCTCACAAAAAGTAAGGAAAGGAAAACTATTGATTTACTCAAAATTTTATATAAATTATATTCTGAAAAGGCAAGTTTATTGTAAATTACAGACTTTTTCTTTAAAAAAAATCACCTTGTTAAGTGAAAGCTGCTATAAAACAAAAACTTCTAAACATCCACCAAGTATGTCAACTTGGTACATTTTTTACACTGATAAATGGAACCTCTTAAATATCACTTAGGGAAAAAAAGAGGAGGGTTAGATTCTATCACTTCTACTCACTCACAGCTGCCAGAATGTACTCCAACATTTAAAATGTTACTTTATGGAATTCTCCTCTCCTTACTTAATCGAAACTCCATGTAAGAAAGAAGAAGTGGTAGTATTGTTGGTTTGACTTTTATTTAATAAACAGTGCAGCAGCTTGCATAAGAGCCCTGTGCCAGAAACATACATGCATAATGCTACTTACACATACTCTACATCACACAGAAATAGCTGTGCTATTATTGGAAAAGATTCATGAGGATACACTTGAACTTCAGAACCACAGAATACACTACTCGCAGACAACGACAATACTTGCACATAACATAGCTCAGACCGTGAGAAGACAGGAACACCACCATATGGTATTTCCTATGACTTTATAACCAAATGCTCTACCAAAAGGGGAAGGTGCAAGAAAAATCAATAGAATACTATTATACTAGAACAGGTAAAAATATTGTGATCATTACTATTCCTTTCTACTCCTAAAATCTAATACTTAATTCACATGCCACAGTACTAGAAATCTAGAACAGTGCAAGTTGCTGCCCAGTGGGAGACAATCTCCCATTCCACCAACAAACATTAGAATAGGAAATTTTAAGACCTGCTGTTCTCAAGAAATAATGAGTTCGTGAATTAAACAGAGGCAGTAAATGATGGCAGTAAGAAGCAAGAAAAAAAGATAAGTAACAGATCAATAGATAAGAAATAAAGAAAAAATAAAAGAGGAAGTTCCATGAAAACTACAAAGCTAAGAGTGGCACTGTGATTATGAAGTGAAATGTCAAAATGCAGAATGCACAGGATTTGCTCTGAAGCAGTGTACTAACTATACAGACCAGAAACGGAAAGCATGTCTGGTTTCAGAAGCCTTGTAAAATTTCATCAGCAGACAAGTCAATGATATAAGGTAGCTAATTACGATCTAGCAAGTAAAAACATTGATTTGTGCAGTATGAATGATGCTGGTATTGTTGCAGACTGGTACCAAATATATCAACACACAGTGTTTAAAAAAAGTTCTAAAAATCAAACTAATAAAATAAGTTGATAGATTAATAACTCATGAGCATATGCACATAGCCATTTCTGGCATTCAGTACTAAAACACTGCAGTTGGGGTAGGAAGATACTTTTTAAACCTAGACCTTAAAATTTAACTCATCCACATTTAGAAAAAAAATGGTACAACTGAGTATATTTTTTTTCTTTTTGGACAAACACTTTATTGTACAAAAGCAACCTAAACATAACCCTCATTGAAAAACAAATTTATTACCTCAATAAATTATGAGAGGTGGAAGTGGTTTCGTGCAGTAAGTATCTTTTCTCCTCTGATAAAATTAGTTAAATCATATATATTGTGTCCCAGTATATATTTCGAAATAAATATACTGTTTGGATAACATAAGCTGGACATGGCTATCTTCAGGACAATGACTCTCTTGTACCCAAATAAATCAAGATATTAAATAACTTTTCTTCCCTTTGAAACAGTCATAACTGCTTGAGGCTGCTGCAGCACAAAAACAAAATATCTTCACATAGGTCTTGAAACAGTCAAGCTGAAAATCTAAGCCAAAGTTTCATTTAACAGCCTGTCAGTTTTTTGATGTGAAGCTAATGAATGCAGTGGCAAACAAATCCATCAAACCTAACATCAAAACAACTGCACTTCATCCCACCAAAGGGAAAAATACAACCTGCAGGCCAGCACTTTGATCTAACCTATCCACGGAAAACAGGTTGCTAAGCAGCTACCACTGAAGAATGCATGAGTAATTACTGACTTAATTTTATGAAAGACAGCAATAATACTTAAGTACCCCTAGTTTCAAGTTGAAAAGGTTGGTAGACTTCTCAGGTTCTACATATCAGCTAAACAACAAAAAGCTTTCCAGCACCAACATCTGAAAACAAATCACGTCTTAAAAGGAGCTGCAGTACAAAAGAATCATTACAATGACTAGTAAAATCACCTAGTGTGACACTATCCCTGAGAGCAGGCAGTAAAATTTACATACATTTATACTGAGTGAAAGTCACCAAGTGGTCCCACAAAACAGACACAGTAAGCAACAAGAGCAGTATTCAGAAATGCCAGTACTTTCTCTGGAAGATTGTGAAAGCATGGACAAGGGGTGTCCCAGAGTTGTGAAAGACCTTGACAAGAATGTGGAAAAGTAACAGACAGGGGTCCTTTTTTCAGCTGGGACAGAACTAAGCTTCTTCCTAGTAGCCAGTACAGTGCTGTGTTTCAGATTCAGTATGAGAATAATGTTAGTAAGACATTGATGTGTTTTGGTTTTTGCTCAGTAGCGCTTACTCTGAACACCAAGGACTTTTTCCGTTTCCCATGCTCCAACAGCAAGGGGATTCACAAGAAGCTGGTAGAGAGCATGGTTGGGACACCTGACCTGAGCTGGACAAAGGGATGTTCCACACCACAGAATGTCATGCCCAGCATATGAGGGGAATTGGCCAGGAGGGGCCGATCATGGCTGTGGGATGAGTCAGCATTATCAGTCAACATCTGGCTGACTGGCATCAGTCAACAACTTTCTCTTGGGTTTTATTCCCTTCTCTCTTCCTGTCTCACATTTAATTCTTATTATATTATCATAATAGTTTATTTCAATTATTAAACTGTTCTTATCACAGTCCATGCGGTTTACCTTTTTTTTCCCCAATTCTCCTCTGCATCCTACCAGGGGATGAGGGGAGTAAGCACTTTGTTTCAGGCTGGGGTTAAACCAAGACACAAGGGACTGAAAGGATTAAAACAGCAACCAGTGGAAAATTAAAGGAAATAAATTTAAATAATCCTAACTGTAAAAAGAAGAACTAGAGATCCCTAACCAAAACTGCTAGTATCACCAGTCTCCTAGATACACAGAAGAATTATGGGTAAATATTTCTATTCACCAATACTGATAACTGAACACCAACCTTTTTCCACACACAAGTTACCTACTCAGCACAAAACAAAGTAGATAGCTAGGAAACACAAGCTAATAGCCAGTGATTCATCTACTTTATCAACAGTAGCAAAATCCACTGCAGTAAGGAAACTCAAAAATGCATTTTATGAAGCGATGCATTTCCAGCCAACTCAAATTAATGTAGCACCATTAGGAAAACAAGAACATTCACAGAAGCCTGAAGAAACCCGCTAGCTGCCCCTATTTCATAACATTCAATTATTTTCTTCAACAGTAAACAGCATTCCAAAAATGAAAGTTATAGGATTATTAAAATGGTTAAGAGTATCTAAAGCTTAGAGTGCCTCTTGTCCTCACAGAACAACACAACTATACTTGTACCATACTTGTGTGCTGAGCAGCACCTCCCTTTGTTTCACTAAGCTCTGACATATCTACACAGCAGCACTTCACCAGCATCCCTCTACACCACCTCCTTTCACCAAGCATCTTAAGGAGGGGTGACTGACTTGATCCTTCCACCAGTATCTCCTATTTCTCTTCCTGTGTGGTCTTGACAATGGAAAAAGACAGCAAGGACAACACTTCTCTACTCTTCTCTGGAGCTGGGAGGCTTTTAGTATGCCAGTTACTTATCCAGTTGTGTTGTTTAAGAGGAGGAAGGTTGTTTGGATTTTTTATCTATTTTTTAATTCTACTTAATTCTGTACAACTGGATTTTGTTCAAAAGCAAGCTAAAAAAAAGCAGCTGAGCAGTAGCAAACAACACACTGGAGGTGCCACCTAGTATTTCTTTCAGTGTGTTGTCCCAAGTCTTTGTCCTGATTTCAGCTAGGATAGAGTTAATTTCTTCTCAGTAGCTGTTACAGTGCTGTGTTTTGGATTCAGAAGGAGCACGGTATTGGTAACACACAGGTGTTAGGGGTTTTGTTAGGCTGTGTTTATCCCAAGTCAAGGATTTTTTTTCCTTGTCTCCTGCTCCACCAGTGAGGAGGTGAGCAAAAGAAACTGTGAAGGAGCACAGCTGGGACAGGTGACAGGCACCAACCAAAGGGATATTCCACACCCCAGAACATCATGTCCAATACATAAACCGGGGGGAGTTACCTGGAAGGGGCTGATCTGGGTTTGGGAAGGGAGGTCTGGCTGCAGCCAGTGGGTGGTCAGCAATTGCATTGTGCATCACTTGTTTTTTCACTTTTTATTATCATCATTTACCATTATTACTGTATTTTACTTTATTTTCAATTGTAAAACTGTTCTTACCTCAACATGCAAGCTTCACTTTGATTCTCCTCCCCATTCCGCTTGGCTGGGGAGGAAGGGAGGTGGAGTTGATGAGTGTCTGCATGCTGTTTCGTCTCCAGCTGGGCTTAAAATCATGATAATCTTGCACAAACTAGAAAACAAGCTGGGGGGTACATCCCTGCTCACATGGTTCAATTATTACAGGTAGTTAGAGGGCACACAGTGAAACCAAGACCAAAAGTTCAGCATTTTTAAAGACAGAAAATCATTGGATTTGGGAAGAGTTGGTATTTGCATTCATAGTCTTTTAATCAAAGTGGCCAATATCAAGGGTCAAAAAGATCTCTTATTTAAGCTTTGCATGTGATTTCAGAGAATCTTTAGCACCATCTCATTTCATGCTGGAAAGCACTATCATCACATAGCCTAAGTATTTACTACAACTTTAACAAAAATCGTTGTTGGATTTCTTTTCCCACAAAATCAATGAAGAATATTGATTGTATTTCAGGATTTTTTTCTTTTTCTAGGACAGAAATTCAGCTGTAAGCAATTAAAAACTATGCTATAAAAAATAAAGTGTTCCTGTAGGAAGACAAATAATCAGTCGTCAGTATAGAATACTCTCTATGGAGAATACAGCAATAAACTGACCTAGATATTGCTGGATTTTGCTGACGCAGACAGTTCCTGCAGTGCAATGCAGAGGAACGACGGGATCCAAAACATTCTTTTCAATTAAAATTCTTGCATATTACACATAAAGAAAGAAAAGATAAGTCAGATGCAGTATCAGTAGTCAGAAGAATGACAAATGGGACTGCAAGGTTGTGTGGGTTTTGGTTTGGGTTTTTTTGCTTTTCATTTTAAATGAAATTACTGGATCTGAAAATAAAACTTACTAAAATATCAGTATTCTTTGGACACAGCAACTTTTAACCTTTTTAATTAACACCTCCAGGAAGTTTTCTAATGTTGTGATAAAAGCTAATCACAGATAGACTCATGGTTTTCTAGAGAAACACTATATGGAATCATATGGTTTTCTAGAGAAACACCATAATGATGGAATCTTTGATCTTATAATCTTGTATCTTAAGTATTTATTACTCAGACAACGGTGCAATTTTACTTGAATTTTTCTTTTTTCCCCCTTAGCAAATCCAACCTCAATAGTCCTCATATAGTCCTAAAACAATGTGGGTACTTTTTTGCTCCACTTGCCTCAGAAGCTGCCAACACTACCTTCTGAAGCTGATGGGATGATTACTAAAGTGCAGCACGAGCCTGTAACTTCCTAGGGCATCCTGTAATTTGCTGTGGGGTTTCTCCCTCCTAGCTGGTGTCTGTGCAGCACTGGAACACAGTCTCAAACCTGAATGCTCGCATAATAATTTTCTGGCAAGGGAGTTGCCCGCTGATAGAACTGGCTGTGTTGAGAGCCATCCACAATGACAGGCTGGCTGTATTAACTGAGGCCATAAATGCTGTGCTAAGATTTATTGCTATTACTTCAGTTTTTTCCCCCCTCTCTTTGTTAGGACTACCAGCAGGTTGAAAAGAGTTTAAGTTTGAGCCATGGTAGGTGCTATTACATGCATTTTCTTATGAGTGTCCAGATATATACACAGTTTAAGTCTTCTGCATCTGTGTATGTGTAAAGAGAAGGTTACTGGAAATGCTGAAGGGGAGAGGAGATGAAAGCCAGACTACAGAGTTAATTGCAGGCATTTGCCATCTACATTAATATTAGGCTGAAAAGCTGAAGAAATTCAACTAGTTGAGTTCACAGAGGTCTATGCAAATACTTGTGCAGACAATTCTAAGTGATAGCCTTAAATACCAGGTTTTGAACTTTAACGTTTAGTTTACCTGAATTCATTCAGAAAGACTGATCTGATGTTGACTCACTGAGTAGAAGTCTTTGTTCTTAGAATTTACCAGGTAAATTCTGTCAGATAATTTGCCATAAGGGGAGACCTTCTTCCTCTCCACAACTGCCTGCAAGGACCTCGTAGAGAGGTGGGGGTTGAGCTTTTCTCTAAGTCACAAGTGATAGGACAAGAGCAAATAGTCTCAAGCTGCAGCAGGGGAGGCTCAGGTAAGAGAGTAGGAAACATTTCATCGTGGAAAGGGCTGCCAGGCATTGGCCAGGCTTCCCAGGGATGTGGCTATGTTACCATCCTGAAGGTATCTAAAAGACCTAAGGGTGTGACCCTTTGGGAACGCTTTAGTGGTAGCCTTGGCAATGCTGAGTTAAACAGCTGGACTCAATGATCTTAAAGGTCTTTTCCAATGTAAATAATTTTACAATTTTTTTAATATTTCCTCTGTTTGTCTTGTTTACCCTATTTGTATGGCATAGACAAATACCAGTAAGTTTTATGGAGAATTAGTTCAACGTATTTCCTTTAGTTCTTCTCTTCATACACATTTCCATATTAAAAAAAAAATCCTACCATCAGTACTTTCTAGCATATTCTTTTTTATTTCGAAAAGAGAAGAAATGTAAACTTTGATTCTCATTCTTGTGGTAATAAGTGATAAGAATTTAGCAAATAACATTAAGATCTCTGACCATCTGGCAAAGGAACTGCAGTTCATATTTGAAAATGGTATCTAAGATTTCTCTATAGAGGGAGATCAGTCATTATTGCTCCGACGCCACTTTGAAATTTGTAGGCATCTAAATTTAACTGCACACACCAGAGAAATACTTTAATTCTCGTATTATATATACACAATACTGCTCCTATGTACAACAGCCACCAAGCAGAAGTCAGGGTTCTAACACGAAGGTTTAATCCATATGCTAGAGAATTTTCACAAAATAAAACTATATTTAGAGTGTATACGCCAAGACTTCCTAGATAAAATTTCGGAATTTCAGTAGCAGTTTTGGAGTGGTGTAAAGCAACACAATTACACTACCTTTAAAAAATTACCTAACTCCACTGAATTTAAAGATGACATTAAGTTTACAGTATAACACAGTAATAGAGGTGCATATTGGAAGCACAAAGCATTTAACAGTTTGTACTGGGGAAGCTGTACACCAAGTAGTAAACTGTTTTTCAAAAACGTGAGAAATATGTACACTGTACAGTACACTGACAGGGAGGTATCTGCAGGGAGCACCTCCTCAGCTTTGTTACATCTGAAGATACAGTTTGCCATTCTTTAAGTTCAGCTGAATCAATTTTAGAGCTGCATGATGTTCGTATCTTTTAAAATCCAAGTCAGTTTTACCTGTCACAATTAACTCCTGTGTATCCGTGGTTCTCTCAACTTTGTTTCACTGTACTATTCATAGGAATTTCAAATTATCAAATGCACACGTTAACAAATGCATTTTAGCATTTAAAATTAACTTTAGAACTGCCACCTTATCTAGGGGCTATTAAAAACACAACTTTCCTATTAGTGGTAGAGACCAGTCTGAACATTAGATGTGTGTAGAGATTCTCAATACTTTCATTACTGTTAGCATGTGCATACAAAGCACATGGGGAAAAAATATTCATTAACTTTTCCCTTTGACGCATATTCTATCTCATTAACAATAATAATCATTAGTGCCTAAACTCTTAAGTTTCTGTTATTCAAGAACTTTCCCATGAAGGTGTTTCTCAATCTCCAGTGTCTAATGAGAGTTCACTGTCTTTACTAGGCTGTTAAACCAGCACAGCTGATTTTACCCTTTACTCTGTATCATTGTATTAACTAATATGTTAAGGAGGTTTCTACTGGAAAGGTTTTTTCAAATTAAAAACAAGTCAATGAAGAAAATGCTTCTGACTGAAACTTTTTCTGAGTAATACAAACTAAGGCTTATATAAGCCTTAACACCGATTAAAATCAGAGAATATTGAAAAACAGTAAAACAACTTCTGCTTATTAAATTGCCCAGATTTTTGGTTTTGTGCACTTAACTTCATTACTTGAACATCCATCAGAGGATGGCTACAAGCTTCCAGAAGGGACAGGAGATGAAGTAGAGGCAGTGCAATGGCTCTGCATCAAGGAATGTTTTGACTGCATAGAGCTCAAGGTGATGATAGAGTTGTACAACTATGGGTAAGAGTCAGGGGGGCTAGCCATGCAAACATCCTGGTGGAAGTTTTTTATAGACCACCCAACCAGGATGAGGAGGTGGACAAAATATCCTGTGAGCAGCTGGGAAGAAGTAATCTCATGACCATCAGACCTTGTTCTTGTAAGAAGCTTTAACTTGCCAGATGTCTGCTGGAAACTCAACATAGCAGAGAGGAGGCAGTCTGGGAAGTTCCTGGAATGCATGAAAAATAACTTCCTAGCACAGCTGGTAAGAGCCTATTAGGAGTGAGTCCCTGCTAGACCTGCAGTTTACAAACAGAGAAGGGCTGGTGGGAGATGTGGTGGAAGGAGATTGTTTTCGGCACAATGACCATGAAACAATAAGAGTTTTCAATTCCTGGCAAAGTAAGGAAGAGGGTCAACAAAACCTCCACCTTGGACATTCAGAAGGCCAACTTTGGCCTATTCAGGACACTGGTTTGGACCTTTCCCTGCAAGGTCCTGAAGGCTCAGGAGCTAGCCATCCCTATGGGTTGAAAGGCAAGTGAGGAAGAACTGTGGCTTGGCTGAAAGGGAGCTGAAAGGAACTCAGTGAAAAGGAAGGAGTTTATGACCTTTGGGAAAAAGGGCAGGCACCTCTCAACCAGTACAAGGATGTGATGTGGTCATGTAGAGGGAAAATTAGAAAGGTGAAATTTCAACTACAATTGGCCACTGCTGTCAAAGACAGTAAAAAGTGTTTTTATAAATACATCAACAGCAAGAGGAGAACCAGGGAAAATCTCCATGCTTTATTGGAGGCAGGGGGGACCATTGTCACCAAGGCTAAAGCAAAGGTCAAGGTACTTAAAGCCTTCTTTGCCTCAGTCAGAAAGTTATCCCACAGCAGCATCTCTCTCAGCAACCTGAGCTGGTAGACAGGGACAGGGAGTAGTAATTCAGGAGAAAGTAGTTAGTGGCTTAGTTAGTAAGTGTGCCACTTAGACACTCAGTCTGTGGAACCAGATGGGATTCACCCAAGGAAGGGTGAGGGAGCTGGTGGAAGAGCTTATCAAGCTGCTCTCCATCATTTATGACCAGTCCTGGCTAACTGGGGAGGTCTCAGAGGACTGGAGGTTGGCCAGTGTGATGCCCATCAGCAAGAAGTGTCAGGGAATTACAGGTCTGTCAGCCTGACCTCACTGTTGGGGAAGGTTATTGGACACATTATCTTGATTACGGTCACACAGAACGTACAGGACAACTGGGAGACTGGGCCCAGCCAGCAGAAGTTTGTTAAAGGCAGGCCCTGCTTGACCAACATGATCTCCTCTTATGAGCATCCATAGACTGGACACAGGAAAAATTGTTGATGTTTTCTGCCTGGACTTCAGCAAAACCTTTGATCCTGCCTCTCACANTCAACCAGTACAAGGATGTGATGTGGTCATGTAGAGGGAAAATTAGAAAGGTGAAATTTCAACTACAATTGGCCACTGCTGTCAAAGACAGTAAAAAGTGTTTTTATAAATACATCAACAGCAAGAGGAGAACCAGGGAAAATCTCCATGCTTTATTGGAGGCAGGGGGGACCATTGTCACCAAGGCTAAAGCAAAGGTCAAGGTACTTAAAGCCTTCTTTGCCTCAGTCAGAAAGTTATCCCACAGCAGCATCTCTCTCAGCAACCTGAGCTGGTAGACAGGGACAGGGAGTAGTAATTCAGGAGAAAGTAGTTAGTGGCTTAGTTAGTAAGTGTGCCACTTAGACACTCAGTCTGTGGAACCAGATGGGATTCACCCAAGGAAGGGTGAGGGAGCTGGTGGAAGAGCTTATCAAGCTGCTCTCCATCATTTATGACCAGTCCTGGCTAACTGGGGAGGTCTCAGAGGACTGGAGGTTGGCCAGTGTGATGCCCATCAGCAAGAAGTGTCAGGGAATTACAGGTCTGTCAGCCTGACCTCACTGTTGGGGAAGGTTATTGGACACATTATCTTGATTACGGTCACACAGAACGTACAGGACAACTGGGAGACTGGGCCCAGCCAGCAGAAGTTTGTTAAAGGCAGGCCCTGCTTGACCAACATGATCTCCTCTTATGAGCATCCATAGACTGGACACAGGAAAAATTGTTGATGTTTTCTGCCTGGACTTCAGCAAAACCTTTGATCCTGCCTCTCACAACATTCTCCTGGAGAAACTAGTAGCTCATGGCTTAGACAGACACACTGTTCACTGCGTAAAAAATCATCAGTATGTCTGGGCGCAGGTNTGTACCAGCAACAGTGTGGCCAGCAGGACCAGGGCAGGGATTGTTACTGTGAGGCCACACTTCAAATCCTGTGTTCAGTTCTGGGCTCCTCACTACAAGAAAGACACTGAGGTGCTGGAGAGAGACCAGAGAAGGCCAATGAAGTTGGTGAAGGCTGTGAAGCACAAGTCCTGTGAGGATTGGTTGAGGGAGCTGCGTTTGTTTAACCTGGAGAAAAGGAGGCTCAGGGGGGATCTTAGCACTCTCTACAACTGCCCAAAAGGAGGGTGTAGCAAGGTGGGGGTTGGCCTCTTCTCCCAGGCAACAAACAACAGAATGAGAGAACACAGACTCAAGCTGCACGAGGGGAGGTTCAGGTTAGACACCAGGAAGAATTTTTCATTGAAAGCATGGTCGGACATTGGAAGAACAGCCCAGGGAAGGGAAGGGAAGTGGTGGAGTCGTCATCCTTTGATGCCTTCAGTTAACAGTTGGATGTGGCACTTAGTGCTATGGTTTAGTTGATACAGTGGTCGTCAGTCAAAGGTTGGTCACAGGAATCTCGGAATTTTTTTCTAACATTACAGATTCTATGATTCTATGCTGTACACAAAAGAAAGGAAGACATGCACACCACAGAACAAGACTTCAGTCTAAAATATCTTCAGTCATACACACCTCAAACAGTTGCTTTATTATCTCATACTACAAATTTTCTGATTACATTAAAGATGAGAAAAATGGAACTTGTTTCTTTAAACTTTATTTGAGGTTTCACTATTTATGTTTCTTTCCAGGTATCAAAATTCCTAGTTAAACTAAAGTGCTTGCACAAAAGTAGAGCTTAAAGGAGATTTAAGAGCAGTTGTTTTCACATATATTAACCCCCATGTACGTAGTTTCAACTTAAAAATATCCACAAACAGACCTGGTTTTGAAGAACAATAAATACATTAAGCTGCAAACAAAACTCACTACTGAGAGGAATATATATTGCTGGAAGTATAACACCTACTATCAAAATAACAGCTATAAATAAAATTTGAATGGCAGCTTAAGGTATTACCTGATCTAATAGTTCTCCCTTTCTCATCACCTTCCTGAGATTCTCACAAAGAAATAATCACAGGAAATATCTCCTTACACATCAATTTTTTGCAGTATGACTTACCAATTTTGCAGCTTTTCCATAATCAATCCATCGAATGGTGGCAAAGTTTGTTGACTCCGCACAATTAAACCCATGGTTAAACCCTGCATGGTATCCATACGGGAAAGTGATCATAAATTCTCCTGCCTCTTGGGTAACCTGTAACAACAAAAAAAAATTAAAAGGCCAAAATAAATAAAATTTTTAAAACCTCGAAGTGAACCACATTACAAAGCAGTTCTGGTCCTAAAGCAATGAAACCTATATATGCCTTTATAACTAATTAAAACAAAGAATTTTTTTCATCTTGCACAGAGATGAGATTTAATACAAACAGGAACAGTATTGTTGAGATAATGTTCTTTACTCTAAAATACATAGCTAGGTGTAATACTTAACAAATTCAGAAAGGACTCAAAAAAGTTAATCTTTGAGCAGAGGTTCACTGGTAATAAAACCTGGAAGTAAAAGGAACAATATGAAGACAGTATGAAGAAAATATCATTCCTACTGGCTGAGAGGAAGGAAAGACAGGCTAGATCAAAATACCCACAATTATCATGCCTAAATGTTGTGCACAATGTCTCAAAATAATGCTGCTAAAACACAAGATTTAATCTGCCATTGTCCTTCCCCTCTTTCTCTTTAGGCAAAATTTTACAGAGCAGAAGCACTCTGGCACTACTGGTAACAAGAATTTCATATAACTAAAGGACAAGTGGGATAGAAGGAGATTCTAGGAGGTGAAAAGCTTGACTACAGTTAAACTCTTACATTGTTGTAGAGATTGAGCATGGGTAGTTTCAAAGGACTACAACCAAAAGAAAAGTGCGCGAAGACCACTGGCTCAACAAGATATTATAGAAGGCAGAAAAAAAAAATGAAAAGAAAAAGCCAACTTAAAACTCATTGTACACTAATTATATTTTTGTATATACAAAAATAACCCCAATTCCTACTAGTTTTAAGAGAGGTATCAGACTTAAAAAGCTTTTAGAGTAAACTACAAAAAAAATTTGTAGTAACATAAACAAATCACCGGTCAGGTTATTCCCTTTCAAGAGAGGAATCTCATCTTCCTACACTAGGATGGACTGCTGCTCTCCTACATGGAGAAAAGAGGAGACAGCACTTCTTGTCAACCACTAATATCTCTCCACACAGTGACAGCTTTAATCTCTTAAAAGTCAGACCACCAGAGACTTTATCAAGGACAGGCTAGTCAGAGACTTGAAACAGCACACTGTCTTCTGAATTATCTGATAAGAGTTAATGAATAAAGTAGATTATACAGAAGTAAATAGTTAAAAGAGATTCTCCATGCTCTGTTTGATACACATTTTACGTGAAACACACATCAGAAAACATGTCCACTAAAAAGCAAACAGATCCATTTAAATGAAGTAAATAATCTGAGCAGTGACTGATGACTACTCAACAAGATGCATTTGTTGATTACAGGAAAATAAGGAGACTTCTCAGAGTCTAAAGAGGTTGTTTTCAGCGTGTTGCAATGCTTTGCATAAGCAATACAGTAAGAAAATCTGAAGGACAAATACGATTCTTTTTAGGGGAATACCTTTGTGACTTAAAATCAGAAAAAGGAAGGGTTAAATTTTAAACAATCACCAAAATTAAAACACACAATTTCAAACACTTTTCTTCTTAACGTCCTAAATCTCAGCTTTCTACTGGTATAGTTGTCTTACATTCAATGTCTGCTTTTACAATCTCCTTCAAAATTGTTATCTAATAGTTTTATAAATTCTTTGTGTATTTTTGCCTAATGCAAGAACACACAGGGTTAGCACTTCAAAGAGGTCTATTTCTGATTGTATTAAGGGATGAAGGAAAGAGAGGAAAACAAGAAAAACAGCCAACAAGGCCAGAGAAAAAACTGGATCTTATATTTTGCATGGTTAAATTTTCTGTGGATTCATATTTAGTATATACATGCAAATGCACATATAGTTGCATATATTGTAACTGTTACTGTAGCACTTTAACAATCGCTGTGGGAATGTTTAAGAAAGATTATTCTCAACGCTAACGATTCCAAAATTTATCTCAATACACCCTCCCACTGCTGACAGTTTAGCAGGTGTTCTATTGCAACAAGCAGCAGTTCAGCTGCCACCTGGTAGGCGTAGGCTGACTTATCAGCATTCAGCACATTTCCACTTCTATCACTTTGAGCCATGAGAGATCACAGCCTGGTTCTCTCTATTCACTTTCTCACTGAATCCCATTAATTACAATTACACTTGGGTACAGTCTGCTTCCTCCGAAGACTAGGTGATAGAACCAAACTTAAATATTTAACTGTTTATAGCACCTTTTTTTGTTTCCCCCTCCTCCCCCGCCTTTTTAGAGGATTTATATTATCCTCTAAATTAGAATACAGGAATAATCAAGACACCAAAATACAAAGATCAACTTCCTTACCCCACCTCAAATGTGTCATATTGAAAATAAGTATGCTGGTATTCTGCAATATGCTACTTTAAACACCAGCTACTGAAAATTATACCGTTCAGAGTAATGTTCTGTAAATCCAAAACTATAAATCTGGTTATAAAACCTTCCAGCTTCGAAAGTTTCACCTGACACTTCATGATAAAGCACAAGGCTATGAAGGGAATCAGTATATTTACCTACATATTACAAAAACTGAACTCAGCAACTACATTTCCATATGATAATAAATCATTCAGAAAACAAACTACTTATTTCATGAGTAATTTATTCAAAAAAGCTTGCTTTCCCAGGCAGGCAGTATCATTCTAAATGCCTACATTTCCTCAATTTTACACATAGGTTGACTTAAGCATGAAAAGTGAAGTCATTCCAAAAAGGCATAAAACACATCTGTGTCTTCATCCCACCTGTGTTGCCAATAGGACTGGTAACACAGAGGTGTCTTGGTTCTTGCCGTGTCTTACCCAGTGTCAAGGCTTTTTCTGCTCCCCGTATCATGCCACCAGTAAGGAGGATGGGGTGCACAAGAAGTTGGGAGGGGACACAGCCAGGACAGCTGAGCCCACGGTATCCTGCTCAGTACGTAAAGCTGTGAGAAAAAGAAGGCAGGGCAACTCGAGTGGTGACATTTGTCTTGCCAAGTCACCGTTACGTGTGACAGGGCCCTGCTTTCCTGGGAATGGCTGAACACCTGCCTGTCCATGGGAAGCAGTGAATGAACTCCTTCTTTTGCTTGGCTTGTGTGTACAGCTGTCCCCTTCCCTACTAAACTGTCTCTATCTCAAACTGTGAGTTTTCTACCTTTTATCATTCTGATTCTCTCCCCATCCCACCAAGGGGGAGTGAGCAAGCCCCTGTCCGGTGTTTAGCTTCCAGCTGGGCAAAAATATACATGAAAAAATTCACAATTCTATTATTATTACTATTATTATTATTATTAAGTTTCATACTGTTAAAAGAACGCCAACTAAACCAGACAGAAAGCACTGCATTATCATATATTTTGGGCCACAGAACATATCAAGCGAAGTTTTTGTACACATGCCCACATTATATCAATAAATAAATAGCACATACACAAAAACAGAAACCACAATAATAAGCAAGGTGTGTGGCAAGGGTAGTTTACACCACTGTATCACAGTGAGAATAAACTGAACAAAAGTGTATATTGCCTGGTTCTCCTGAACAATTTAAAAGAATCTGTGCAATGGGAAACCAGGAATCATCGCCCTTAAATGATCAAAAGCCATTAGAAAACTCAGTATTAAGATAAATAGATATTAAGGCAGGGGACCTTCTGAATCAAGCTGTAGTCTTCAAAGTAGGTTTACAGAACTCCAAAATTTAGAATTTTAGAATTTACAAAGTGCATAGAATAAGTACATTAAAAAAAAAAAAAAACAACAATGCATTGAAAATATTTCATAAACCGGCACCTATAGAAAGTTCAAAGTGGAAAACAATAATACAGAAAATCTTGTAGAAAGCAAAAGAAGCTGAATACTTCATATGTTTTTAAAAGCAGCTATGTATTAAATCCATCCACAAAGAAAGACAATTATTCCTCTCAGTTTGTTTGTATAATGTTCTTATCAAACGTTCATTCTGCCACCAACAGTCAAGAGTAATCATTCATTCTTTTTCTATTACGTTGCAGCTTTTAAAGTAGATTTTAAATTAAGTAACAGTTCTTTTGACTTTATTCCACCTTAAACCTTTCGGATCCTAATAATGATAAAGTTATATTTAATTGCATTAGAAAAGCAAGGTACAGACATAAAGAAATTAAACACTTGTGTTAAAATATTAGCTGTAGAACTTAAATTAAGAGAGTGAGTTAACAGACAATCCCATCCAAGCTACCATGGAAATAAATTAAAAATAAGAAATTTTGGTAATGTCTTCGAAAAAAATCACAGAAAGGCTGTAATGCCTACAACTGTTTAATGCTAGAAAATTCCCAGCTAAAACTACTAGAAGTTCTAATACATGTTTTCATGCAGCCACTACCTAAAAACAAAAAAAAACACCTTCTGCCTCACCTTTACTAAATACAATCTAATTCAAAACATGAAAGTAGAGTTTAAAAAGAAACATAAATGTACCTTGTCAAAAGGAATTCCATACTTTTTCAATATTGAGGGAGAAATCAGAGTCATCTTGTGGCGAAGAAAAGCTTCACATCCTTGAGAGCTGCTCGGAAAGAACCCTAATAAGGCAAGAAAAGCAAAACTGTACATCTTTTCATTAACTCAAATATTAAATCTTTGTCGTATTTTTCAATACTTAATAGTGTTTAAATTTGGTTTAGAATTTTTTATCATGTCATTCCTAGGTTCGGAGACACTTCACAAAATCAAACGCACTTCCTACGTTTTTCAACTGCTTTCCAGGGGGAGGGGCTACAGGGTCTTCCTTGTTCGTTAAGAAGTGAAATAATTTAGAATAAATCTGGACCTGTACATTTAGGCATATTTTCTTACCATTTACAGAAATATATTGTGGCTGGGAGCTTTTTTTATGTTAATGTTCATTCTGCACACATGCAAATCAACTGCAGTTAATGAATTTAGAAGGATTCCATGAGGACTAGGTTTACCTAGCACTTACAAACCATCTATATAGTAAACAAATACAACTTTCTAACTTCATACAATCTGTTGTATATTTCTCTCATGTAAATGTTAGTTCATCATTCACAAAAGCAGATTAATTCTTGGAAAAACACACTCACTATTCAATTATTAAGGAAAACCAAACAAAAAAACAACAATCACTTTCAATCTACCATCTGAACTTTTTAAATGCCTTGAGAAAAAAAAAAAAAGAACAATAATTTTATATAGTATATAGCTTTCTCTCTACTGTTTCTTCACTCTGGTGAGCCTTATATATTATGTCCATTAACAACCCTAAAACTTCAGAACAATTTTAAAGTTATTGCATTATAGTTGTTATATTCTTTGTACATTCAATATAGCACATTCACCAGTACTAGAAGAACACTATTTTTCTGATTTCTCAGAAATAAAGTCAAGCAGCACTTAAACAGCACAGGTATAGTATAGACTTGTGCTGTTCAATGTACTAGGAAACCTGCTGAACTGCCCTGAGATCAAATTTTATTCAAATTCATCATTCTTTTTTTCTCACTAACAACAAGTACAGACTTCTTTACTCTCTCTTTGAATTGCAAATAATGTTGTAAGTTTCAAAAAGTACTATTTGATAGGTACAGTTTTATATATATGTGGCTTCACTGACCAAAAGACAGTTAAAAGAAACTAGCCTACAATTAGTGGACTCCAGGAAAAAAATTTCAACTATATTTTCACAGTTAATGCCTATAACATAAATTATAACAATCAAAACTTAGAATCTATAGTTTATAAGCATCAAGAAATCTCAGTCCTGAGCAGTATAGTAAGAGAAATATACAAGAACTTAACGTGAAAAATGTGATTGAAAGTGATACTTGAGACTTGAGGGGAGAGCTGGTATTAGAAGTAGCTAAAACCTTAATTGATAAAAGCAGACAGAGTTTGACTGAATTTTCCTTGAGAAAACAAATTTTATACCAAATTATGTTACTGCAACATGCTTAATTAGCTCAATACAAGATGATAAAAAGCAAACGATGGGCAGACATCCAAAACTTAAGCTGTACCACTCCAGCTCCAAGAGATCAGACATGGCTGCGAAAGTCCAACCAGAAGGCAGGCTTGTTGCTGAATTCCAAGAAAGTTGCAAATAGCACAGAGCAACAGAACACAACCTGCTTAAAATCCACTACCAGAAATTTACAGAACATTTGCTGTGGTTACAGAACCCTCACAGTGAAATCAAAGTGCAGCCTACACATTCTGTACCACTATAAAATATCTTTTGACTTGCCAAGGTCTACACTTGCGTACACAAATTTTTCAGCCTCATTCATCTCATTTTCTCAAAGGAACTCCCCTTCAATGAACACGGAAAGAAAGGAAGGTAGTATTTCCTCATCACAAGACTCTCTTTATCAGAAAGTCTTTTGTCTGTCAGGCTAAATACAAGGTCACACAAGCTTTTCTTCCAGAAAATAAAATCCCTGTGGGAGAACTGGCTAACAGAGGTAAAAAATACCGAATAGAGGACTTCACATTAGAAATACTACAAGATTTTTACAAAAACAATAAATGTGGGCCAATTCAAGATAATGCCCACAACATTAAGAACCATTCTGAAATACCAAGCTGATATTAGAATTACCAATTTAAATGATTACCAAGTAATCCTGCATGTTTCTTGAAATCCCAAAGAAAAAATACCACCAAATATACATACTACCAATACTACCAAAATATATCCAAAAGAAAAAATACTACCTAGAATGTAACTACTATTCAAATTCTGTAGTACATTCATGTTTTTAAGACACACATGAAACCTTAATTTAATCCATTAATATTAACGCATTAACTCTAAATCAGTTCTGCAAGAGCAGGTATTTTGTAGGAATTCACATGTAACCCCAGTTTCTTAGATGAACTCTTGAGAGATGGCAGACCTATACTCTATTCATCTTCTTGGAAATGATTGCAAGGAAACAAAATAAGAATTCAAAACAATTACCTCCTAGAAGCCAATGAGAAATAATCAGAGCTCAGGGTAAAACTGAATAAGGTTGCTAATTGATTTAAGTCCATGAGAAAAAGACAATCAAATTGAAAATTCTCCAATCCATGATTTAAAGAAATACTGGCATTTTTAACAGCTAGAGCAGAATTAGAACATTAGAATGCTAAGTATGTGATTCAACACTTGGTGGCCAAATGTTTGGGTACAAACAACTACAGGGAGAGTACCTTTTTATCCACCAAACTCAAGGTCCCTCTTGGCTTTTTAAAACCCTCATTTAGTTAACCCAAGCAGCAACAGCAAAGAGTATGTGAAAGCATAAACCTCAGACTGTGTGAACAACCAAAACCACACCCTTAGGAACCACTAAATACATACTCTAATAGATAACATAGCCCAAAATGTCTAATCTTACCAATGCTATTTGTGCAAACAAAATTAAACTGCTTTAGTAACAGCAGTATCACTGGGCTGGTGAAGACACATCCTTTGTCAATGCTATTCCACCTCAGCATGATGTTTCCATAGAATTCAGGGTTTTATAATCCAAATATATGCTAGATAGAAGTCTAAGCCTTCCCATGTTTGGGGAAAGGTTGAAGCAGTGGGCACTCAGCAGATTCCTAGCTGTGGATCCTTGTGTGTCCCTTCCAACTCAGAATATTTTGTGATTCTGTGACTGAGGAAGACAGAATTCACACACACAAGGCAGTGCTGCACTGAGTCTTTAAAGTGCATATGAAATGGTTCAGAGATATAGAATATATTTTTAAAAATAAGTTCAAATCTCTAAATTATTGAGTGAGCACTGCTACCTGGCAGTCTCGTTTTTCCCTTCCACCCTGAGAGTGTCTTTCCAACATATCACATGCAGCTCGTATCAGATGACCACATCAATATCACACTTATCACTCAGGCAAACTGAAACAGATCGGGTTCCATTCCCTGGTTGCTTAGCATTTTCAAGATATTTGGAATGCTGCTTCATGCTACTAAGAATGTGCTCATAATGTTTTCAATTACACTGTCCAGCTGAAATCATATATGCAGAAATTACTATACTATTCCCAAAAATTTAATTCTACAGCTCCGCTGGACTGAACAGGTTGGTTTGCTACATTTTACCTTGAATGATCAAGGAAATCGCAATTTGGTCACTAATAAAGTCATTATTTAATGACATCCACATAAAGTTTTATTCTTAGGGAACTTTCAAATCAAATCTTGACCAGTGCAATGAATGAAGCTAGACATCCTATAACTTTCAACACTTCCTTACTCAAGATTTCACCTGAAATTCAAAGGTACTGCATTTCTAGTAATTTTATGTAAAATATTTTAAAAAATAATAATCATAAACCTTTCAATGTAAGAAAATGAACACCCTAAATTGCAAATATATTTTAAAATATTTTTTTTTTATTTATGCAGACCTTCATTTAAAGGACTTATTCAAAATATTAATCATAATTCACAGATCAGTGCTATTGAAATAAAGGCAGAGATTAAAGAAGTACTGAGTTTTCTAGGAGTTCTCCTTTTACTTTGGTAGGTATAAATACAAACTCTATATAATTTATTTAAATTATTTTGCCATGATGTGAACTCATTTGATTTAACTTTCTGTGTTGAACATAAAAGAAATTAGGAGGGTAAGTCTGCATGACAACAACCATCACAAAGAAAGAATGGCAATTTGGATGCTATACAAAGCAGAGTACAAAAGCTACAAAAAGGCTTTCAAGTGGTGTGAAATACGACTGTAGGTATGCCCAGATGAACATGTATGTACGAGCCTTAAGTTTATTATCTCTCAAATTAGACTTCCCTAGCCTGACTAATATCACTTGAGAAAACATTCAATTCTTCAACTGCTGAAGTTTTCACATTTAAGAGTCTTGTAAGTTATGCAAGTTCTACTTCAAGTCTCATTTCAACAATTATTTTGCTTTCATACATAACAGGTAATGACTTCTGCATAAAATGAAGTAATTAATGCTATAAACCATACAAAGCTTTGTATAACAACCATACATACTTACAATATATTAAACTTTACTTTAGTTTCTTCTTTAACATAATTGAACATCACAGATAGATGTCATCTTCTTTCTAAAACAGTTTCTGCACGCAAACGATCTATTAAAAGATCTTCAAAATCCTTCAATCTGTCTTTTCTCACTTGCCACTTGCCACTCTACCTCTATTTTCTTTATTTTCTAACCCATTTGGTGAAACAAAAAATCCTTAAGAATAGCATGGTATTGCAGATTAACATAACAACACGTATAAAAATTGCAGTTAACAGCTCACTTGAGATTTTTATTACATTTATGTCTACATAAAATGGAAAAAAAATCTACATAAATGAGAAAGCAGCTGAAGGGCAAAATCAAACTGTTGTCTTTATTAGATGCAAGTCTATGTCTTTCACACAAAGCATTTGTAGGGGCCACAGTCAATCAAGATTTCAATGGAAAGCAAAAATGAAAGCAATCATGCACAAAAGGCATGTGTTGTAATTGTGATGTGCAGACAAGATAATGGAAAATATTCTAGCCTTCCTTTAATTTCATGTATCAATTGCTGCCTTGACTTAGACAACCGATCACATTTAATGTATTATTTTATTATTTTAATTATTTAGGAGCATTCAATTAATTCAGTAAGCATCTGGTCATCACATCTAACCTTGAATAAACCACTTTTTTTTTCTTCAAATGTTGCACTCATGCAAAAATATTTTCACTACACATGCTATTAAGTACAAAGGTCTCATTTACACTATGTTTTATTAATGTTTTCTCTTAAGTGACTTGCAGCCATGCAGCTTACTTTATACTTTCATCTTATAAGACACCTTATTGTGAAACAGGTTGTATTTTAGAAGGCACCAGTTGCAAATTAGAAAATTACAACATGGAAACAATAAGAAATGGTGATTTTTAGTGAAAAAAAAAAGTCCATTATCTTTATTGTTAAGTACTATAGCATCATCTTCTACATTCCATTCTCAGCTATTAACTGGACCAAAAATATCATGAAAACTATATACTCACAGAAAAATATCCCAGACTACATTAAAATCGAATACTAAAAACTTAGCTTCACAGACAACATTTCCTAACTCATCTATCTTATATTGCTGCTACAATAATAATCTCTGTATGAGTACCTAGTTTTCCTACAGAAATCCAGTTTCATTCACTAAATGTAATGGAATAAACACTATTTGAAATTTTATCATCTCTGTTCAGTATCTGGTTCTATGATTTATTTGCTATTTTCTATTCAAACCATAGTACTGAAATAAAAATAATTAAATTATGATCATAAACACAATTCATCAAGGAAGTTTTCCATTCACCCCACTGTTCTTTACAACTTATTCTCACGTATATTCTAACATATAATTAAGAGCAGCAGTGGACAATTTACACTGTGCAGATGTGCCCAATTCTGACTAGCACTCGGACATCAAGACGCTGTTCCCCCAGTATAACCTACTGGTTTTCTGAAAAACAGTGGGCTTGGAGATTTCCATTTCTCTGACGTTTAATGTTCCTTTTCTATTACTGTATTAGGCCACCATCAGCAATAAGAGGGCTGTGCACCTTCAGGCCAGTTTTCTAACACAACACTTTCTTTTTTCGTGTAGCAAAACATGTATCTCCAAAAGTTACAAACTTCCTAAATTTGCATAGGTTACTCCAACATCTCCAGAAACCAAGGTATTTCAAAGAAAAATCTGAAGGAGTTTTTTTGTCTGCAACAAATAATGCCATGCCTCAATAAAACTTTACTTCTAAAAATGAGTGAACAAGTGTTGCTGAAGCTGCCCATCCTCTTTTCTCACTCTGAAAATAAAGAAAAAATTGATGCATACTCACTACAGGACATTTAAACTTGAATGGTTTTAGAACACTGCACAGCTGTTAGCAAGCAATATGAAATCTACAATAAATGCCAGATCAGGCATAAAACATCACATGAGAAGTCTATCTACCCAAAGATCTTGCTCCCATCAAATGCCAGAACTGTGTACAGAGAAGCATTTACATACAGCATGAAAAGTCGGCTTCCTCTGACTAATCTAGTAGCAAATAGTTGCTGCTCCAAGACTCCCAAAGCCAGGGACAGCCTCCATGCTCTAAGATATTTCTGTGCCACTGTGTTCCACATTCCCTCAGAATCCATGAAAATTTTAGAATCTACCAAGGAGAGTAAGGAATGCGTACTGTGAAATAAGCCATCTCCTTAGTCTTACTTTGAACCTGACAAGACACTTCACTTGGAATCTCTACATACGCTGGAAGACTCAGTGAACAAAACTTTTTGGTCGCTTTGCCCATGCCAGTCATCACAGGTCTTTACCACACCCTCTTCCCTTTATTTACACTCCTTCTCATTGAGAAGTCAGAGCTTACTAGTAATTATGAAAAGAAAAAGGTGATTTTTTCACCAATTCTAGTGTCCCTTTCTGAAACTCTTCCAATTCTCTACTTCTTTTAACTCTTTTTTCATTTCTTGTAGAACTAAATTATTGAATCATCCTAAGTCAGTGTCCATTGCCCAGCCTACATGTTCCAATTTGTTTACCAGTGAAAACCAAAGTGTATAAAGTTCTATACTTTGCTTTGGAAGAAGAAACTGCAAAGCGAAGAAAACAAGTGACAACTTTTTCAAATGAAACTATGACAAAATTTAGGAATAGTAAATGTAACTATCCAGGCTGAAATCTGTTTTCCTGAGACATGTTTTTAAGATTGAAAGTTCACAGGTCTTTACTTTCACATCTTTAACTGCCTTCCTACTGTTCTCAGCAACAATTTCATAATAGCTCAGAAAAGGAGTCATGCACCCATACATTAAGAAAACAAAAGGGTATGGAAACAAAATTTTCAGAATTTGTCCTGATACACAAGATGCAAATATGAGCTGTCAATAGCATTCCTTTCCTCTAATTTCATTTCATTAAGCACTCCATTCCATAATTCCTTTAATAGTTAATAGCAATCTATAAAACATGAGCTGCCAGGCCAAGAAAGATACCTAATTATTCCCATGTACATAATTCGCACTGTCTAATTTAGAAACAAAAATAGAGATGCAATATTACTGAAAATAAAACACTTTACTGAGTGAGAATCTTTCTACAGACTAGTGATTTTTATCCCTTAGACCGCAACCTTACAACCATATCTCTGCTCTTTCTCCCAAACATTTCTGCCACCTCTAAAGGGCAAAAGCCAGTACATGCTTTAGCTGAAGTGGATCTATATGCCTGTTCAATAGTCAGCAAGCTGTTCACAAATAAGACCTCATGTTTCTACATTTTGTCTTCCTACCCCTTCACAGAGGTACTAACCAGGACTCCATCCTCTACCCAACCATCAACTCTCATGAATCTTTTGAAGACTCATCTGTCTTCAATATTTCTATCTCTGTATGGAATTCCGGTAAGAAGTTAAGATTCAAAAAGGTGCTGATGAAAGGAAGCTAGGACAAGAAAGGGCAAGGGCACAGAGGAGACAAAGATACTAACAATGAAAATCTAATGAACAACAAAATATTAAGCCTCATTTTTAAGTTTCACTAAGCTAAAAATGCCAGTACAAAATAAAGTTCTAAAAGAAGGAAAAAAAAAAAAGAGAAAAAAAAAAAGAAAAAAAAAAAAATCACTCTTAAGAGTTCCTCAGCGCAATAATACTGTAGACACACAAAAGTCACACAACATTAAGTAATAAAACAGTAGATGAGTCAAGAACAATGTTTCTCACTTTCCTGGAGGTTTGTCCTTCAAACATCATACATATGGAAACACTGCAAATACTACCTTGAGCTAGTCTTTCAAGCCGTTTCCCATGTTCTGGAGGAATAGCGTACCTAAAATTCACATAAAGAAAAGGATGAAATGCTTAAAGGTATAATTACTACAAAAGTCATCATTCATGTATGATAAATATCTAGCAATACAGAAGCAAAAAAGATTGAAGACTGAAAAATTACACAGAAAAAAAATATACCAACATCTAACGAAAATATACAGACATGGGGTTTTGGGAGGGCAGGCCTTTGAGAAAAAAATTAGCTTATTTCTAGTTTAAACATTATATTATGTAGTTCAAAAATGTTATATTCACTATTTAAAGTCATGTACCTTGACAATATCTGATATTATTACATCACCACAATTAAAAAAGAAACACATACTTTATTTTTCCAAATGAAATTTAAAAATGTAAAGTAAGTCTAATTTACACAAGTTTAACTTCTTTGAATTTTATTATGCTTCACATAACACAGGGGTTCAACAGAAAAATATGAGCATTAAACATCTCTATTTCTTCCTATAGCAAAAGCTGTGGAATAAAAGGGTTAGTTGCCCTTGTAGAATCACCGCAATTAGAGTTTTAAATTATTAAAGAAATCGATTTTCTTTAATTTAAAGAATTGTACATATCTTAGAATCCCACTGCTCTTACAATAATCCAATTTTTATAAAATTCCACAAGCTACCTGCAACAATTCATCAAAAATACAAAAGAACATGTTATTTTAACATTTACTGCAGCCGAAAAATAGAAAACTATTGAAAAGCTGTTTCATTTCTGCTTCTCTTTGTTATTAACATATTTACTGCACTTCATGGATTTACTGTATGTTTTAATTAGGATTTATTATTGACTTTAACTGCTTTAGTATGTGATATAATAGGCTTTTGTTTCAGTTTACTGTTGCAATAACACTGGGTTGATTCTTTTCTGTTACAAAAATACGGTTCAGAAAAGAAAACGTATATTCAGCTGCACAAGATAGTCCAAATCCACACTGTTAAGCTAAGTAAACATAGAGCCTTTTACTACACTGTGAACACATTTCATTCATCAGCCCTGAAAACTCACTCAGAAAAACAAGCAATAAGCATCCCCATACCCCATGTTGTTATTTACACACACGATACAATTTTACTCTATTACAACTGAAACACCTGTATAGAAGGAAGACCACTACAGAAGTCAGTGCTCTGTAAGGAAAATACATGCATTCTAACAGCCCACTCGGAATAGTATTAAACAAAGAGACTGTCAGCTTACTATGCTCAGTGTTTGCAGTTTTAATCAGAATTTTGCCGTCTTACAAAAATGCACTTTGTTTCTCTCCATTTGTACTTCCAAAGAGTTTGTGACTGTTTTTCACTCCATATTACATGCACACCAGTGTATCCATACCAATCGAAACTGTTTGCCATCCTTCACACTCCACCCAAGAAAAATGCTATGTATAGCATTATATATTGTGTTGTGTCTTTAAATACACAACTCCATAAAGCAAAACATGAACAGCTACTGTTTATGTCTAACAAAAAGCTCAAAACTAGATACTGTGCTTTACTTTACTTGACTCCAATTGAACTGGTGTTCCTCCTAAAATGTTACTTCTTCAAAAGTACATGTTAATAATAATATGAAGCCACATGCTTCCATTTGTACACATAAACATGTCAATATTACAAAAATACAAAAGTGAACTGAGCTCTCAGTAAGTCTTTTGGAAAGACAGTGCATTATTTAACTGGACTATAGCTATTTATTTTGCTAATCTAAAACGACAAAGCAATACAATACATTCAACGCAAGTTGGTGTTTTTCATCATAGTCTTCACTTGGGTTGTGTGCTAACATCTGCTACTCAATCCTTTACTTCTCCCCACTGTTGCAATTGCTTGTTCCTCACAGCTAAGACAAGAACTAAGGAATGGAGACAGACGACCCTTTGTACTATCACACATTAGGAGTCCCAAAGTAACTCTCAAGACAGTTTAGGCTTGATTCCTAACACAATTTTTTAGAAACTGGGCTTAGCACATGTGCACCTGCCTTGCATGGTGAACAACATGAATCTTGCTGGACTCTTGGTCTACATTAAAGAAAAAGCTCTCAAACTCAAATGACCAAGTCAGAGAAAAAAAAATTCACTCTTAGCCTCAACAGCTAGCTTATATGAGAATTTGAGCAGTTAAAAGCTTTTATAAAAATATCTTCATCTTGTGTCCAGCTTTCTTTTAGTCACATAACCAAACAGCCACCAACATTTGTTTGACTTCTCATATATTAAGGTCAAATCCAGACACCTCCAAAGCAAATGTAATGGACATTAAACGGTAAATCACTAAGAGGCAGAAAGAGCGCTTCTTAGATAACAAGCAAATAAACAGACAAAAAACTAAGAAAAGACAAAAACAGAAATGGTGACGCTAACTAGATCTTAATTTTACTAGTTCACAAAGACATACTTCGTAAAGTATGAAGAGTTACTGTTCATTGCTAGTCATACTACAAGGACAGAAAAAATACGATACATGTATTTATCTACTATCATTCAAAACCATCTTCCGAAATATGTCTTAGTTCAGCAAATCAAGGGTACTGGCAACAAGATAAGTACAAATAAGTAATAAATACTAAATTTAAGTGATTAACTTGTCATTCTGAAACATTTTTTAATATATGTTTTCAAGATTAATGCTTCTACATTATTTTTCAGTGTAATCTAACTAATCGTATCAGAAACAACAAATCGTTGCTTTACTGTGCAAAAATTACTCAGCCAACCAAGATGGTCATCAGACAAGCAGCCTCTTCTGTCCACCCAATCGTTCTGATGTCACTGACCAGAAACAGAATGTGAAACAATTTGAGTTCCATTCTGCCAAAGGCAGGTGTATGCACAGGTAATGGTTAACAGCATCAGTTGCAAGCAAATTTAGTGTGATGCTAAATACTTAATGGAACTACTTCTCTAAACCCCATGTTATATGTAGACAAGGTAAAAACAGCTGATGATTTTTCCTGCAGATTAGTATTTTTAAAATTGAAAAGCTGGAGACCCATAAAATGTTTTTACAACTAACCATCATCAGTTTTTTTCAAAACTAACCATATTCATTGGTGTTATAATTGGCAACAGACAACTTGCAACATTCACATCACATTAAAATAATGCTATCTAACTCCAGGCACTGAGCTCAGAATCACATGACCCTTTTACCAGCAAATGATTTACTCTATTATCTATTTAGGTGGTTCATATTTATCATACATAAACTGATAAATACCTTTTTAAAATATAAGCAAATTTAAATTTCATAAACTTTATTTAGGAAGTGAATAAATTTTTTGTTTTGAGATGGGAAATTTGAAAGTCTGTTGCTACCTAAAAATTTTCCTATTCAATCTAAATATTTTAAGAAACAAAATCCTCTTCCACAGGGAAAAACAGAACAAATAAACAAACAAAACTTCTCCTTTTCCTCTAAACCCTGAGCGAAGTTCTTCCACTTTGAGAAAAACATTGAAACTATCAAATGATGGCTCTGTTTCAAGCACAATAACCTATTTGGGCTGCTGACAAACCACTATACTATTTGATTATAGACAGCTTTTCACAACCACAATCCCTGTTTGATTACAGCCATCTCTGTGACTCATAATATTTCTAATTTTTATGACAGTTTTCAGCAAGATGTCTGACTGATAGCTGTAGCTTTATACATTATTCCCATTTCTGTCATACAGGTTTGACTTCTCTATAGTTTTCTGCATCTATTTTGTTTCCTAGACACAGAACCTAACTAGGAAACATGTCCATTCTGCCAATGGTATGTAACTTTTGCAAAGGTACCAAGATTCTTCCTCTTATGCTGAACTTTGCATCACCTGGCCAGATTTCAACTAGGTTTTGTCAGCTGCTGATCACACTGAAAGTTCTATTCCCTAGAAGGTGCTGTAAGGACCTAGCTGAGTCTCTCTAAATCCATTTACATTATTGCCATGTTTGTTCTTAAATCATACAATGTCACCATCAGTCTGAGTATGCTTTTCCTTCTTCACCCTTTTTGTCTACAATTTTGTCTAATACTAATATCAGAATGCCATCCATTTTTATCCCACCATAACCCCATTACTATTTCCTCTGCTGCTGGGATTCAAAATCTGAAAGCTTTCACATGAAATGTTTTAAACACTTCCACAATCTCTAATGTATAACTGTGTATCTTTCCTGATTTTCCCACCTCATTAAACAAGATGAAAAGGTGTTGGTACCTATTCTGCACTAGCAAATCCATGAAAACAGATTCTAGTCACGGCAATCAAGAGGTAACAGTACTGTTGCTCATAGTATAAATTTTAGGCAACCTAGAGATCAGATTTCTTGTCATCCTGTATCCACTGGAATCATGAAGAGAATTCCTAAACCTAAATCCCTGCCTTATTTGGAATGTCACAATAGATTTATTTCCTCTTACAGCCTAAAAAAGCTGTCAGGTGCAGTCTCACTCTCCTAATCCATCTAATTTTGGCTGTCTAAGCATTCTCTCTTCAACCATCTGGTCTCTTTTTCTTGACATTGTCACAAAGATGGAACCATCTCCTCTTTCTGTAGTATTTATTCCTGTTTACTTTTTGATTGACCAACCCTGCAAGGCATTTTGTGATTTATGAAAGACATTACTAAACAGGGATGTTTTTTACCATAATGTATTGTGTCTTACCATTTTCAGTCTTCAGAAAAGCTAGGAAGCGAAGACCAGATGGAATGTCACAGAAAATATACAAACTGATATGTAAATTATTGTTTGTATCATATTGGAAGTTTTCACCGTCACCTTTTCAAGGGAGAAGTAAAAACCTAGTTCTTCATGCAGAAAAGAATTCAGGCCTCCACCATTAGATATAAAAGGTGAACAAAATGAGCACAGTATTTTAAAATATTATTTTCTAGAGTAAAATAATATATTCTCTACACATCTTCTTTAAAATAAATTAGAAAAAACTTTTTTCCTATTACTATTATATTTTAATTACCCACAGTGCTATGAAAAGATTTACTTTCTGCCTGCTTAAGAAATACTTGCACATATTCTTTATTATTCTTCCTCAAGAAGATTTGTATCATTTCAACACTTTAAAAAAATCAACACCACTGTTTTTCATGAGGTAGGTAATCAGAACAAAGAGTAAGCCTTGCTTTCAGATACTTAATAAATCCAGAATTATTTTTGAAATGTGTGAATATCTTATTCAGATTTTTTTTTAATTTATAAATTTATATAGTAAATTGAAGCATTATCCATATTTTACCCAATGATATAGTACATATATTAATAGTATAACATTCCTACTAGTAACAAAAATCTGGTCTATGCTAAGCATTAATCTCCAAGAGCAATTTAATAGTTTAACATGACAAAATTCCTCAAATTATTACACAAAACAAAAACTAATTTTCTTTATTCAAGACTCCAAAACAATAAATACAATAGAAGAAAATACTTAACAAAAAATTCCAGAGTGAAGAAATTTTTAATATTAGTTAGCTGTTTACAAATACCATTACAAAATACATCAATATCAAGAGATAACTGAATTAATAAGCCACACCATCAATCACACCATTGGTCTGTCTTGCTAATCAGACTTTTTCTAAGAAACTGTGATGTAAAATGATGTACAATCTTCAAGGTACCTTTCCTCTCAAAATGCAGAGAAAATTACAGTAAAAATTCTTGCCTAATAGCAAGTAATTTTAAGTCTCTTTCCAGCAAACCTCTCCCTAACATATCCCAATCTCTTCTGCCCTTTCTATTATTCTATTTCAGAGCTTCTAAGTTCAGGTTCCTTCTTCTCCTTCAAAATATTTCCTCTTTAGCAGTATTTCCTCTATATTTTTGCAAGTTAAAGAAAAATCTATAAAATGAACTTATGTATTACACAAATATATACATAAACATCTAAGCAGATGTTTATGATTTCTAATACATAATCCTGATTTCGTAAGTTAGCAGACACACTCTTCCCCCGTGTTTCATACGAGGCAGTCAATGAAGGAATCAGTATACATAATACAGAACTATAAACTGCTCTGCATAACTCTTGAAAGTAAAAGTGCAGAGTATAAGAAATAGTGCAAGTTAACCTATGCCTAAACACCGCAGAAGGTTTCAAATTCTTTTATAAAGATTGCTACAGCAGTTAGACCCAGCTGCTACCCACAAGTTCTCATAGCAGCTCTCAGATGGAAGTGGCTGTCCTTTCACAATTCAGAGAAAATACATTGCATGTTAGTTCTCGGTTAAGACCAATGTGTCTCTCTTAAAGAACCTCATGTACATCCAGTAAAATCCGAGAACATGTATTACTACTATGTATGTCAGGTTATTTGGTCTCACTAAGGATACTACGTCAAATCAGTTAAATTTAAGAGAAGACAAGATCTTTACCATCTGTATCATAAGACTGAGCTCCTACTCCACTTTCTTGAAGTAAGTATTATATTAGTATCACATTAACACATAACACATCTTACTGATAAATGAACAGCTTTAGGATAAATAATTGCAGCATTCCTCCAGTAAAATGCACATGTGCAACATCAAATAAATCTGAGCTGCCTTTCATTCCACATTCTTATAATGCTGCATTTCTTAAAAATATGGGCCAATGTGGTGCAGAAAATATATTCATATCATTATTTCTTCAAAATATCAAGAGGTCAGTGTTTAATGATTTTGTTCATTAGAAGCATAAACAAGTATCTGTAAACTAGAAAAGCATTTATCCTGTTATCAACTCATACCCCCTTCAAAAACACTTAGAGAAGCTTTCCTAGATTCTTCCCATTGTGTCTAAGGACTTCAGACTTTAAGTAAATGTCTCTACTACTTGGAATGTCACAATATGCAGTGAGTTTTTCTTCAAATAGCACTTCTTAAAATCCTACGAAGCAAGAAACAACTTTATGCAATCATCCTATTACTCACATTTGTCCTATCATCTTGGAACATTTTGGAATCACCAATCTTTACATCCACTTTTTAAAAAGATATTGATGTTATGGTTCATAGGACTTCCTGTATGTTTAATTCTATCAAAGCAGCAATCTCACGTATCTATGTATTTATCAATTTCAAACATGGACCTGCATTACTACGATAGGTGGTATTCACCTTCTCCACCATAACTCAAATCCACCACATAAGCAAAGCAGGTAAATATAAAAAGCAGTGACCCAAGAGCGAGCATCTGACCAATTACCATACTCAGAGTATAAACTCGTGATAGGCATTTGAATTTTGTATGGGTATTAAAAAAAATAATGCAGTTTTATGGAATTATGAGCTATACATTTTCTGTCCAAGTCTGGATGACTAGAAACTGCCAGAATCGAACTATGCATAACTTATCTTTTACATATCTTTCTAATGATTTTACGTTCTCTTCACAAGTATTTTGAAAATAAATATTTTATGATCAAAAGGAATATATTTGTCTTACATAATTGGGATACATGTATATTATAATGTATTAAACCGACTTGTCTATTAAGGCTTTTCAACAAAAAATCTAAGATTACAGAGAAAGGATAGTAGAAGTTGAATATACAGGAAGCACCTTTAGCCCTGAATCTTACCTACCACTGGTCCAGCTGAGTTAACAGTAGAGAATATGACTCTGATTCAAAGAAGAAATTAAATGCATGTTAAATACAAAATATTTTAGGTAGTTCCAAATGGCAACAGAACCAAAGAAACTGATTTCAAAGAGCTCTTTCAAAAGTTCCTCCAATAGTCTTGGGGTTTCCAACACATTAAGCTTCTCATATTGTATCTTTCAAATATTTTTCTGTTGAACTCAAATAAGTCTTATGTACTTACCTGTTTTTCCCTTTAATATCAAAGAATAGATTGGTGTGATTTCACAGTATTCTGAGCTTAAAAAAAACCCCTCACCAAACTACTATCTTAGCTTTTTAGTAAAGTTAACCATTGTGAAGCAATTGTAACCCATCTGTTTAGTTTAGTTTGCTGAAATAAGGAGATATCATCCTAAAAAAAAGAATTAACTTGCCATGACTTTGGCTCCCCGAAATGGAGATAATTAATACTGTAGAGATCCATGTCCTCCGTGTGCCATGCGAATGTTGTTTTCCACATGCCAAAATAGAGATACGGCGTGTTTACACCCTCGATAGAAATTCCACACTCTTCTCCTACAACATCCAATATTGTATTAAGATGGGCAATATTCCATTCCTCAATACCCTGAAAGAGATACATAATAAATATATTACTAAGCTTAAAAAACAATGCAATTTTATATAACAGTCCCAGTTAAAAGATACACACTTGATCTAGCCCTTCAAAAGATAGTATGTTCATACATATCTTTAAGCACTTTAGAAGACAGTTGAAGTTACTTGAGGAAAAATTCTCTTGACCTTAGTAAGTATTAGATTAAGTTATAAGTTTAAGATGTTCAGAGCAGAGAACATAACAAGTTCTGGTTTACACTTTTATATCAAATCTAATGTGGATCGAAACACCATAGACCATACTACTTACAAAAAGGTACACAAAAAATTAGAAATAATAGCTGCAGACAAAATCTTTGATGAGTTGATAGCTGAAGTCACTAAGTGTCACTAGGCCTATCTATGCTTTTTTATTACTTGCAAAGTAATACCAAATAGTATGAAAAACTGGTTTAAAAATTTATTTTACCTGGATAGATTTACCATTTATCTGAAAAGTATAAAAACTAAAATGATTACTTCACTTCAGCTGTATTTCTGATCATAATGATGTACTACATCAGAAATACACCACAGAAGAAATCTATTGATTTCATGGCATTTAAGCTGTTTCCTTATGTTATTGCCCATAAAATTTGTGTATTATAAGTCATTCAGAAAGCAATACATGCAGTTTTTGTTGTCCTTCAGATTCAACTGCAAAGTGCAATTCTAATTTCAGGTAATACAGCACGTAAGAGACAGTATAACCAAGATCAAAGCTACAGAATTGAAGAGAAAAAAATTAGACTTCATTATAACAGAAATTATTAGCACCTCCAGGGAAGACATTAGCTGGTACTCAGGTAGTCAGAAAAATAAGGACTATATAATCAAAACTATTAAAAACTCAATTCAGACAAGTTTTATTGGGAAGACAGCCTCTAAGCACACTTAACCATGTGCTGCTCTGCCCTACACTCATCACCGAACCTACAGTTCTGGTAATCTCACTGGGGCAAAAACAAACTGATGGCAGACTGCAGCCCTGATGCAGCTGATTAAGACTAAGTAACATGATGATATTTAAGAGTTGACAGCTGGAATAGTAAGAATACAGGTTAAAGCAAGAAGTAATGAAAATTTATTATGCTCAGTTTTTGTTCCATTTGTTTTTTGACATTTTTATGTCAAGCATGATATTTATGAAACAGCCAGAATTGATGGACAAGAAGGTACTGTCTATATGAAGTTCAGACTTCTCATTGAACAAGCACTTCTAACCACCTGCTGTGACTGTTTCACTTATTAAGAAATACTAAGTTATTCGGAATTTTACAAAGGAGTAAAGGATGTTTACAGAATGATTGTATTTCAGACAGCACCTTTTCTGCTTTTAAAATGGAAGCCTTGGGTTTGATGCATTTGCGAAACAAAGGCATTTGAAATTTAAAAAGTAAAAGAAACCAAAATTAATAGCCTAATAAAAGAAAAAAACACCAATATGAATGTACAGTAGATGCCAGTAAAATCTGCATCTTTCAAATATGAAAAGTGGCAGCAGCAAGTTAATACAGCTGTAAAATAAAAAATCTGAAGAAATAATTTCTAGGTAGTAAATCCTCAAATTAATTTACAGATTTTATTTTTTTAAATCACATGAAATTTGTATCTGTTTACAAATTGTGCAGTTCATTGGAGAAACAAATTAATACAGCAAACTAAGATCAATGATTCAAGCACACATATATATACAGAACTAGAAGAAAACAATAAATACTTGTAAAAATCAACGGTTAATCTAGGCAATTATTCCAACAGTGGCCAAACCTTTCACCCATGTAAGCTTCTAGCAACCTAACATTCTGAAATCTTAGTCTTCTACTAAGAATTAAGTAATAGCTAAGAGAATTTTTTTTTAACAACACTTCTCATCTTTGCACACTCTGTTAAGTCGTATTACATCTAGTCACCAAGCAAACTGCTAGTGCTTTGTCCTCAAACAAAAGCGAATCCTACCATGGAGACCATTCCTAGAAAAAATAATTGCTTCAAAATACCAAACATAACAAATAAACAACCCACAACTCTACATTCAAGATAGGCGAGCTATTTCCTTTTCCTAAAGGCTATTTTGGAGAAGTATTCTTAGCTCAAAAGAAAATGTCCACTGAAACTGGCCAAACCACTAAAATCACACAGATTCATTTCAACTCCTCCTACATTCCTTAGACTTAAAACAATAAATTAATTTCATTTTTATGCCTAGATTGTTACAAGTTATTATTACAAATTATTATCAAAGGTGTTACTTTACCTCACAGATTTCTCTTTTTTAATTCAAAAACATTTTTAAAAATACTTACAAGATTTTAAAGTAAAATATTGATTCTTATTTTTACAGTAGCTGTATAACTAGTTTTAGACTTAGCTATTGCAATACACACTAAAAAGATCCCAGCTGTAGAAGTGCATTTAAACAGATCAATAGATAGTGATACTTCTCATAATTTAAGTATATTTTTGCACGTTATGCTATATTTAATAACAATTGCTAGAACAGCACGACATATATTACTTGACTGTAACACGTAAGTGGTAGTTTCTTACAAATACATTAAGATATAATCTATTCAATATTGGGAAAATACAAAATATTTATTGTCCTCAGAATGTAACAATACTATCAGAATATTATAAATATTTTAAAGGATATGTCAAAATACTATTTCTAATTTATCCACATTCCTGATGGTTAATTCTTTAAAGAAAACCTGTCTCCATGGACAACTGTACCACACAATCCAGTAACTAGAAAAATGTTACTTTTCAGCTGTTTTCCTTCAATAAGATAACAGACAGGCTTGAAACACCATATCAGTTATGGTCATTGCTCTGCACATTACACTTACCTTATATTTCCTTAGAGAAATACTACAAGGTATATAGTAGCTTATATAGAAGACCACTATTCCAATCTTCAACCATTTTGAAGGTGATTCAAACTTACTGTAAATTACTATCAAGAGTTTTCATTACTCTTAACAACCTTTGCATCTGCTTTTAATGCAATGTGGAGACAAAGTGGGACACTTGACAAGCATTTCTCATCTGAACACTTGCACACTTTGGAAGGAGCTGACCCACTGTTCTCCCAAAGACACAAAGAATAATACGTATCTCAGCACACTGGTAAAAAGTGAAGTTCAGAGTTGAAAGCAGAGATCTCTTTGCATGTAAGAATAAAATAGGCTTCAAGTGCAACAAATTTTTATTAATTCTTTTTTAAGTACTTACAAAAGTGACATGATATTCTTTTCATTTTACTTAAATCAGTCAACACTGTGATGAACATGATTTCTGTATGTATACACTACTACACACAATCCTTCTTCAGTGTTTAATTTTTCCTTTGATTATCTCACAGCTTCATTTCAATATTAATCTGGCAGACGACATCAGTTGTACAAGTAAGATTGAAAAGCCCTTATGACTGACTGTAACAACTCAAATAATAAAGAGTAAAAAAACCAATTAAGAGACAGAGTGGAAAGGAATAGGACAAATGTTACAGAAAAATTCGTGCTTTGTAACCCACTCCTCTTTCCACATAACCATTCACTCACATCAATGAATATAATAAAGCTACTGCCAGGCTTTTACTGTGCCTTGAAACTCATTAAAACAGAGGAAGAAAAATGCTACAAACAAAATCTCTACACTATAAACATACAGATTAGGAAATACAAACAATCTCCCTCATTGTATTGTTTTTACTTCTCAGCATTTTTAAGGATATAACCATTGCTTTTTAAGCACCCTTTTGAAGGGTGGGCAAGGAGATTCTTTGGAAATCACACTAGAACCTAAATTACTGCTCACATTGATCTCAACTATAAGTAGATCACAGAAAAAGGACATCATAGAATAGAACAAATAGAATAATATAGGTTGGAAAAGACCTTTAAGATCATCAAAAACCATCATTAACTCAGATCTGCCAAGGCTAAATCATGTTCCCAAGCGTCATACCTACAGGTCTTTTAAATATGCCGAGGGATGGTGACACAGCTACTTCCCTGGGCAAGCGTGCCCCAGTGACTGGTACTACTTGCTTTCCATGAAAATGCGTTTCCTAATATCCGAAGTAAACCTCCCCACTGGCACAACTTGAGGCAGTTCCCTTTACTCCTGTTGCTTGCTGCCTGGGAGAGGAGACCAACCCCTACCTGGCTACACCCTCCTTTCGGGCAGTTGTAGAGAGTGATAAGGTGCCCCCTGAGCCTCCTTTTCTCCAGGCTAAACAACCCCAGCTCCATCAGCTGCTCCTTACAGGACTTGTGCACCAGACCCTTCACCAGTTCCATTGCCCTTCTCTGGACACACTCCAGCATGTCAACATCCTTCCCAAATTATGAGGACCAAAACTGGATATAGTATTCAAGGTGCAGCCTAACCAGTGCCAAGTATAGTGGAAGAAGCAGGAAGTGGTCCTGCTGGCCACACTGTTGCTGGTACAGGCCAGGGTGCCATTGGCCTTCTGGACCACCTGGGCACACCCTGGCTCACGTTCAGCTGCTGTCACCAGCACCCCAGGTCCTTTTCCTGTGGGCAGCTTTGCAGCCACTCTGCCCCAGCCTGTGGCACTGCCTGGGGTTGTTGTGACCCAAGGGCAGGACCCGACCCTTTGGCCTTCTTTAGCCCACAGAGCCATCTTATCCAGATCCCTCTGCAGTGCCTTCCTACCCTCCAGCAGAGCAACATCCCATCCAGCTTGGTGTCCTCTGCAAGCTGAGGGTGCACTCATATATCATGTATGCTCCCCACACATTATACATGGGAGAAGGTAGGCATTAGGAAATGTTTTATTAGGAGAAATAAAGCTAAGAGGGGAAAAATGTAAGTGGTATCTTCCAGACAGCAGCTGAGGAGAGTGGTGAGAGACACAAAACAATATTTATATGTGCTTGTCCCAAACTTGGCTTTTCTCTGCAGAATAGCAGATGCCACTGACAGCACTGAAGTCGGATGTGTTTTATGACTTGTTATAAACTTTAAATCAGTCACTTTTCTTTGGAACCTCTTTTGAAACCAGAAAGATTTCCCCCCTCCCAAGTAGCTAGATCAGTCCATGTAGGGATCATGCCTTTACTTGAGTCACCTACATACTCATCCTCTTACAAAGCACTGTCATTAAATGTAACAGCAACTAGAACGTAAATAACACGGAATATATTTCCAGCAAACCTCCAACTATATGGAATTTATTAGAACACTTGTTTTCATAGATTAGTTGCTTCTTTGTAAAGACTTAATCTGAGATAACAGATTCTGGAATGATCCAAATACTACAAGGGTAAACTTGAACCATTGATTGTAATTGTCAGACTTCAAAGCATGCACTTACAGCTTTGTTTCGTTATTTCTTTGTTTTCATTGGGATTTTTCATTTGTTTGTTCTGTTGGGTCTTTTTCTGTGTCATGTAACACAGCCTTTAGAAAATTTTGCCCCATCTTCCAAACCGCTCAGAATCTATCATCCTCTGGTCTAAAAAAGCAAATACTACAAGAGCCATAATGTCTCTGGCACAATGCCAGGAGGTGCTGGATTCCACAAATAACAATGTTTCTTAAGTGATCTAAATAGTAAAAATGAAGCCTTCATCATGCTTCTGATAAAAATGTCTCAATATAAAATTAACAGTCACCAAGTGGAAAAGAAAACATAATTGGTAAACTGTTAAACTGAAGAACAGATTTACAGCATAGCAGTATTTCTCACTAATTTTGATGGCCCGCATACACATGTAAGTCACATTTTCCCTAGGTTCCAAGTGTTTTTGTACCTGGAATTCTGTCAGATATTTATCTCAAATGTAACATCTATAACACACCATTTGCTGCAATATGTATTTTGTAAAAAGTAAGCATTTGTTTTGTTTCATGCAAATTGGCCTCTATGACAAATTAATCCCAACATACCCTTTCTCCTGAATGCTGCCTAAAATGTCAGTGATTTGTATTCATCTCATTTCCCCAAATAATCACAGTCCTGAAGGAAACTGAATGAAGACACGAGAACAACGTCCAATTTCAAACAAAATCGAAAAGATCCTTTCTTAGCACTGTCTTCAAGCACTAAGACACAAAAAATATTATTTGTGCAAGTACACCATCTGCTGGCCAGAAATTAACTCTGGCAAAATTATTCTGAGAGACAACATTTTGATCAGTGGCATCATAACCTTCTCACCAACACTTTGGTACCAGAGTATATTTCTTCTTTTCCTCTACACATCAAGTGGGCTGTACACAGCACCTGGCTGTCACATTAAGTGCTCAATCTGCACACATCCTTAATGTTAATTCCTTTCACTAACATTTCTCCTTTGTTATTTGTTTTTAAATGATACCCATTTTATTATAGGCATCAAGGTTTCTTTATTCTACCTTTTATTGCTTTCTTCCCCAGTCACTGCAACTTTCAGTGCTTTGTTTCCTTCTCCTATGCCCTAACATTTGAGTTAGGATCCCTAAATGCTACTTTTCTCACTTTCCTCTTCGCTTTTTTTTGACCTCCCTTCCTCATCTTCCCAAGAGCGTAACTCCATAAGATGAAAATCTCTGACGTTCTCTTTGACCAGTCAGCACTTTCAAATTGGATATTACTGTGTTCATTCTCTTTTCTCTGGAAATGTTGCTCATGGCAAGAGTAAACTAAGATACTAAACACAAAAGACAACACAATCAAAAAAAAGCATACATTTGTAAAAAGTTATACCATTAGGCATTATCTGCTAACAATAAAGACACAAGGATCAAAGAAGAAGGGTAAGCTTCTATTTCTTGAAACACCGTTTTTTCTGTGCCTTATGTTGGTCTTCACAAAGCAACCGCCACCTAGAATGTCTCTTCACAGAAACATTCCAAATCAGAATCTTCAGTTATTTTCCAGAGGATTTCTTAATGCACCTACTACGTGGACACACAAGAGAATTTGAACTTGCTTTCTCTAAACAACAGACCACTGGATGTTCCTAGCTATCTTTCAAAGATCACATAACTCAGCGCAAAAACTGAATTGTCTTCAGCCATATTGGCTGACTGTGTTTATCTCTGGGCAATCTTCAATTTCTCTCCCGTGAAGAAGTGTGAAACACTAGTAGAGAGCCTCAGACCACCTGCCACAGCAAAATCATATCTGTTTTTTTTAATGACTGGAGAAGGCAGTTACATGAAATAACCCAAAAACTTCACACACTGTACTTTCTTTTCATACAAGTTTGTCCTGTATTTTTTAAATCCTCAAATCTTCTCTGAAATTCTAGCACTCCTTCTCTTAGTCTCATCACTTAAATAATCCTTTCAAAATCTTGTTCCTGTAGTTACTTACATAGCCTAATTGATATCAATGGATATTCTGTTATTCTTTGGATAATGAAATCTGTTTTAAGAGTCCCTTTATTATCCACGGAGCTCTTGGCAAGTAACCAGCAAAATTAATTTCCTTAGGAAATTTTAATTTCATCTGTTTTAACTGAAAGGTAAACAGTAGGAGTAAGTACATTTCCAGGAAACTGCAGACATTCCAAGCATGTAGTACAGGTACCAATATTCCTCACTGAAAGAGAGAAATAAAGGTATTCCATCTTTTAATTTTAAAGTAAAACTCAGTAAAAATATCTCTAAATTTGCAGAGGTACACACAGGAAACATACATACTAAAATGTTAATAAATAAGTAGGAAGGAATCTCAAAGTTCTCTCAAAGTGAAGAAAGGGAAGAGTCTTAAGATCAGGAAGAGTAGCAATATTCTACTGTCTAAGGACAAATTGTCTGACTCTTGCAGATGTAGAGTTAATTTCAACCTTGCTTGGAGGCTTTAAAGTGAGTAACACAAAGATTTCAAAAGACAGATTTTCAGTCACAAAGCAAGAGTGTATCCTGTAAGTAGAGTACCCTTTAAAAGAGGGCCAGAAGTGATAAACTTCATAAAAAACTGTGCATACTTCATCATAAATGCTCCCATTGATATCTGCTCCATAAATTGGTGCCACAAAAGTCAAGTTCTTCCAGTATTTACGCTCCAAATCTTCATAGTCTACATATCTTGGAGTGCGGTATCTGCAGAGAAAGAGGTAGGCAAAGGTTCATCACCATCTTTCAACAATCACCTTTACAATGGTGCTTCTGAACCTCCAAGATGAAGTCACTTTATGTCAAACTGTCTGAAACAGAGGAATTACCAGTTGTCCTAAATTCTTAGTTTCCTGCTTGACCATATCATGGAAACCTCCTACCTGACAGCTACAGTAACTAAAGTCATCCATCAAGCCATACAACATTTGCTTCAGTCTCCAGCAGCAACTGTCCTTAGGCTGAGCCTCTCCTTTTTATTTCCCTTCCATAAAAAAAGACACATATGGAAAAGCCACACAGCTAACAAGTATTTATTGTTTTCCTACTTCACTACCAGCTCTGCAAAGACTCAAATATAGGTCCTGTACAAGCCTGTCTCAGAACAACATAAACTAACACAGCCATGCAGCCCTCATAGGCAAAAACAGCACTTTCTTCTCCTCTTCATTCCCCAGAAAAACCTTTCAAGAAAAGCTGTTGTTTCAAACTACAATGCAGAGAAAATAAATATTTAAGGAACTTTTCTTTTTACTCCTTTATAACAGGATGAGATACCACACTTACATGCTTAATGGTAAGTACATAATACACACATACATGCTTAAATACAGCCATGAAATTTCAAAATCTTGTGGGAACACAACACAAGCATACTACCATAGCAATATTTATCAACAGCTTTGCCTCAGGATCCTTTGCCAGACCTCTGTACTTCCACATTTAGGTCTTCAGAAAGAAAACTTACTCCCCCATTACTGTAACTCTGAGAACTAAAGTTTCACAGTAGAACTGCCTTCTACTGCAGTTCTACAGTGTTAGAGTTGAACGACTGGAAAGAAAATCCAAACATACAACACTGGGACCAGGTACTTTTACGTCATGTAATAACTCTGAGCAGAGACAAAAAAAACCGAACAAAACACAACACATCTTAACCAAAGCATTCTCAGCAACAGAGTTGTTTTAACTATTTCTCATGACAGCTTCAGAAATCAGATTGTATTTCTGTTTGGCCCTGAGTATCAGGCACATATGAACTTCTTGATTACAGGATGTAGACATGCCCCTGTTTCCCAGAGGTCAAGCAGAGAAGCACTTTGGTTCAGTGGTGAGCTGCAAATGTCTAAACAAATAAAAGACAAAATGCATTAGACTGAGCACACATGATCCTTTTAAAGGCAACTACCATTTAATTTAGATGTTCATGGCCCTTCTCTCTCACCCAAAGGAAATAGATAACATCCTAATACTCCAGAAAAAAGTCTTTAACAGAGAAATCTTCTCCATTAAGGAACAAAATTATTTTTATGGGAGAACAGAGGCTCTCAGCTACTTAATAGTTTAAGAAATAGACTGCAGTAAGAGCGTCATAGAAGGTTATACGACACATTTTCTCAAGAGCAGTGACAAATATTTGGAAAGACCTACAGCTAGTAATAGACAGGAAGTCCTCTCAACTGTTCTACATTTGCATATGAAATTAAGTTGTCATCTGATTTCAGTACAATTAAAACTGAAATCAGAAACACTTCCAAAATACATTCCATGATTAATATCATAAACTTAACACTACAATACGTATTAAAAACTTCCCAGCATTTCTGCATTAATTAGCTATTTTAAGAAATTAAGTGCATCTCAATTTATTAGGTGTTAATAAAACGTAAACTTTAACGTCTATGAAAAAGTGTTATTGAAAATTACACCAGATATCATACAGGCCTTATGATTTACTCTCACCTCTAATATTTACTAAACAAATAATTTCAAGAAGTACAAAGTAGATTTCCATTTCCAATTACCAGAGAAAGAATACTGTGCACTAAATTCAATGTTGCACAAGTAATATATGTGCTATTCTTATTAATTGGGGAAAAAAAAAGGTTGTCAGTTTTGCACTATCATGAAGGCATAGATACTATGGAACACTTGCTAAGGAGTCTCCTTAAAAGCTTTACATGTCCTAGTTTTTTCCTGATCTTGCTAACAGCTTCTATTCTTACATCTAACTTCTGAATTAACCCATGAGAGAAACTTGCCTTCAAAATCAGGCAGTTATTACCTTCCTTCATTCAAATATCTTTTCTTTCTAAGATCCTTTGACTCATCTTCCAGAAACTATTTCCAGTCAGTTTTGAGAAGATACTCAAGTAAAACATATTCTTTTTATGTGGCCAAAATGACAGGCAAGAATTCCTTCTATCAATTCCCTCTTATTGGAATGCTCACCAATTTGGAATATTTCAGTACAGTGCCAAGCCCTCCATGAATGTTTTTTATCCCCTCCGAGAATATCCATCTTGCCATAACCAGAACACAGATATTCACTAGATGCTGTTGAGTTCTCTTAGATTCATGCAAAAGCTTCTGGATTGGTTGTAAAAGATATTGGGTTTTTTTCAGAATTACATTATGATAGGCCATTCCAGTATCTGAGAATTAAACATTAATAGGTGTACTCAAACTAAAACTCAGATAAACGGTCTGTATCATCTTCACTATTTTCTACATAAGCATCTTCTGGAACATAAAGACAAAAAGATAGACAGAAAGCATCATGTCTCAGGTTTTTCAGATGCTTTCTTGCTGCCATGATATCAGGTGCTTTCAATAACATAAACACGAACAATATTCACACTGTGGTACCCTTCCATACCTTGGAAGACAGGACAAAAAGTTTAAAAAATCACCAGCTGCCTTGCACAATCCAAAGAAACCACAACATGTGAAGATAAATATTTGTATCAGTAAACAAGAGTACATACTTATCACTGTTGGCTAGCTGCCTGAACTCCTTCACTGTCATGGGTTTTTTCTGAATGTTGTACTGTGTGAAAAGCCCGGACTGGCCAGTGACCATCTGCTGAATTGGGGCAGGAATCATCAAATCTTCAATATCATCATAGTGTTTTCTTGGCTTCCATTCCTTTGGTGGGATAACCTTTAAATTCAGGAAACAAAACAGAACATCACAGTTGCGATAACAATTCAAAACATCCTAGAAAAAAATTGAAAGAACAGTTGAATATGCCCACATGATGAAAGGAACATTTGCTTACCAGCTGTTTCACATTAACTGATAATGTAAGTGCTCCTAGACACTGTAGAAACCCATTCAAAACACGCACAGTATCACCTCAATTTACAAGCAGCAACTCACCAATTCACAGCAATTCACAGACAACTGTGCAAAAATACACACTGATAATAACAAGTAGACAATTTTTTTACAATCAGAAATATAACTAACAAATAGTTCGCAATCCATGACATCATATATATTTCGTGTTTAAAAAATGTGTGGGATGTTGCATTTAGAGATACGGTTTAGAGGCAAACATGTAGATGCTAAATCAAAAGTTGGCCTCAATTATCTTGGATGTCTTTTCCACACCTAAAGTTTCAAATATCTAAAATTTTTATTCTCAATTAAAATAAAAATTCCTAAAAAAACTTGACAGTCCCCTGTCTAAATATTATTTGGTATAAACAGTATGCATAACTCTATTTTTAATGAAGAGTGAAAAAAATACAGCTGTTTCAGAGACCTTTAGATTTCAGAATCTGTTCAATTTACTCACCATAAAACTACAGGGTACAACTCTATTACAGCAAGAGTTTGCACTAATTTAGATACATTAGCTTTTATAATTACATTATTTAATCCTCATAATTGAAGATTAAAGCTATGTGCAGATTAACCAGTTGTAAAGTTAACACATTTATTTCAAATACCACAGAACTACTCACAGTCTATGAAAACTCCTTAGCAGATTCTGAAGTGTTAGCAAAAGATACCATTAGGAATTTCAAAGAAGCCTGTAGTCACACCAGTGTTAAACAGGCTGTGTAATTTTAAACATTCCTTGCGTATATTATTTCAGCTGAAAACAGGCAACTCTCTAGATGTGACACTGTATCACTTCAAAAACAGAGCAACAGCAAATTTTTATATATATTTTTTGGTCTGGTTTTGGTTTTGAACTTTCACTTGTCCAAAGGCTTAATGACATGTTTTTTGACCCACTCATTATTTTCATTCTTCTGCTATGCTCAAATCAGATTTCCACAAACACTGGCTTGGAAACTTTTAAAATATCTTATAACAGTAAAGTAGGACAGCTTTATAAACATGCAAGAAGTGAATTATATTGTTTGAATGAATAATTCATAATTTAGAGGTAGTGTGAGAGACTGAAATGTTACAGTTAAAGGATTAAACATTGTTATGAAGGACTTTTTCCCCACTATGGCAAAACTGTATAAAGAAGCTGTGCCCATCTAAGCCCACCCCTCCCTGAATACGCCTCCTGGAACTTTGGAGTGTGAGTTAAACCATGTAAGGAAGCTTGAGATAAGATACTATTGTTCTATTGGCATGATTGTTCAATTATCTCAAGTCTAGGGAGAAGTAAACAAGGCTGAGGGAGAAGAATACATCCACAAGAAAGCCAAACCCAGCAGCTGTCCTGAGAATCAGCTCTGGCTGGGTTCAGGGTGGGGGAGGCCACAGCCCACAGGCCCATCTGCTGAGACCAGATCTGCACAAACTCCCCCACAACCGAGTGAGGAGGAGGAGAGGTTCTGGGTGTGTGGCATAACCTCTGGTCACAGACAGTGAACAGCCATTACACAAACACACAAACTGGCTCAGTTGCAAATCCCCCTACCCCTGGATGGCCACAACCACAGGGCATTCACATGAGAGGCAGCTGAGGAGGTGTCATAAGCTATCAAAGACCCCAAAGCACCCCCAGACTCATTCCCGAGGTAAAGGGATGCAACTGATCCAGAGTCTCTTGCAAGAGACAGTGTCAAACTTGCTCCATGCCCCGCCTCTGAAGGCAGCTACCTGGGCATTCCCACCTCGCCTGAATGTATATTAATCTACTGAACTCTGTTTTTTAGGGGACCCTCATCATCAAGAAGACCAGAAGAAGGTGAAGATCTCTAGAGAAACCACAGAGCAGTGGTATTTCTACTTAACTTGCCTCTCTTGTCAGTCTTCCCTCTTTTTCCCTGCTCCTTTTCTGTTTCTCTCTCTTTCTCTCTCATTTACTGTTAAATAAAATCTGTACTTTTGACTTCAGCATATGGTCTCATTTGCACCCTAATTCAAGCAGAGGCATCTCTCTAACACGTTTAATAACAGGATCACAACAAGGCAGTCCTTAAGCTAGGTTGTTTTCTTACAAGCATTTCAAGACTCCATATATAAGTGTCCATCAAAAATTTCACTATGACATCTCTCCATGAAAGTAACAAAATTCTAAAACAGATAGATCCTAAGATCATTTGCTACCTTTGGAAACGTCTATCACAAATAGGCAATGTACTCGAAAAGTCCAAAGAAATCCAATCAAGACTGTTAGTGCAAAAGACAAACATCAAGCCAAAGAAAATTTATCTGACGGTAACATACTTCCATAGCTAATGTTTTTATTTTACATAGAAACAGGTGTTTTTATTCAGTTTTTACACAGATGCAACTCCCTCTTTTCCTTTTCAGCTTCCACAGGACTTCTGCTGTACAGGAACTACTTAGCAAGTTTCCGTGTTGTTTGCTTTTAGAGAAAAAAAATAATAATCCAATCATCCTGTGATTCCTAGTTATTTCTTTCACAGAAATCTTAAATTATATGCACATTAACAAAATACAAAATGTTAGTTTGGAAGCAAAGAAGTCATGCATTCAGAATATATGCATAAAAATCAAGTATGTGCACAGAGATTTCCATTTTCATGATTATTAAGCATGAAGTTGGAGGTTTGGCTCAAATATATGAATACTGAAAAGCAAAATTTGCATTATCTTATTTAGTTCAAGGTCAGTGTGCTTTAAGCAATAAAAATATTTTTGCAAATACAGGTTCAAAATATCGCCTTCCAGCTAACTGAAGTATGTTTATTACTGTTGTAATTAGAGTGCTGATTAGAGAAGTGAATTCTGTGGGGACCGATATGCAAAAAGTCGTTTTAAAAGAAGATAAAAATAAACTTCCTGCCCCAAAGAATTTGCATTTTCTAATGAAGACAAGGACAAGGACTGAAGATGTTAATATATCATGTTCAAATCAACACGGAGCTAGCCAATGTAAGACCTAGAAATATTGACTAGGCCTCCGTATTTTTACCATTGACCTGTCCCACTGAAGTCTCTTCATATCTTCCTTAATAAAAATAGCCTCTTAAAAGTCAAGCAAGTTAGATTTATTCAGTGGGAGCAATCCAGATCAAATTCATCAATCAAGCTGTTGAACGCTCGAATGTGAAAAAGGAAAAACCTAAGGCAAAGCTTTCTCATTTAAATATTTATTTATTTATCAAAGATCCTACACACATTAATACAGTCTAGTATCATTTAGTGTGATAAACATACAGTTTTAGATAGGGATGTCTTAGTTATACCAGTCGGTCTCCTGCATGAAGAGTGCACATCAGTACTACTGAGGTTAACGCCAAGTGCTATCAGCACATACATTTCTGTTAAATTCTCTTTCTTACAGTGGTAATCTCCTGTAGATCTGATTCTGAATGGCACTGGCTACTACTTCATGTAACTATTTCTCCCCAGCTCATCTGAAAATTGCGTTTCTTGCACTTGCCAGTATCTATTTTCAGCATAATGTTCTGAAATTACTTTTCTACTTGCCAGTGTGACTGCAAATTAATTTAACTATTTTCTCTATATTAATGCAGTTTGAGTTTTCAAAACACTTTGTCTTCCAGTAAAGAAAACTAATCTATTAGTCTCCCCTGTTTGTCATTTGTCCTATTGTTTTCAGCCTTTTTCTTCCTTTTTAAGTATAGAATCCTCTGTAACAGTAAGACTAAAGTAGATTTTCTATGCCTAAAGCTCATTTCAGACTTTCAAAAGCCTAATGGCAATTTTTTTGCCAATTTGCTCAAAGGATGCCACAGTACGTTATCTGCTTTGGAAATGGTTTGATATTGTACGTCTAGTACCTTAATTACTTGTTTCAGACACAGTATTAGGAACTTCAGGGGTGGCTGCAGCTTTTTTAACATTTTATTTCCCATACTCCTTGCTTCCTTCAATATATGCAAGCCCTATAGTCATTTCATCCTCATTTACACACACATATGCTTCTACACAGGTAACCTGTTTTCTCCCCTTATCGCTCACATTTAACTCAAAGTGTTGGGTATGCCTACTCTGATTGTGTTCCCTGTTTAGAGCTTAAATTAGAGTTTCTGCATATGCATATAGTTCTTCTGGTAGTTATTACTCTTCTTGCATTCATACTTGAGACTGTGCATCCTAGACTTTAAAAAAAATTAGGTGCCATGTAAGTTAATTTCCTATTACTATCAAAATTGAAACAAACATTTTTTCGTATTATTTAAATCCAATTTCCAAAACTCAGAAAATGTCCCTTAAACTTTTGCAGTACGAATTATTCACTTGATAAGATTTGTTTTAAAAAATACTTAGTTGGCTTATTTTTATTTATACATTTTTGAGGTATTATCAAAATATAGTGAAAAACAGAATATAAAATCCTCAAGACAACCTAGTAATGTATATCAACTAACTGACAGACTGAAAACAGCAAGAGGTGCTTTAATTGCTGTTCAAGCAAGCAAGAAGGTATCACTACAGTGAAGTTTACTGTTCAAGATGAAAGGACTGCAATAGATCATACTCACACAAACAGATTCCAGAACACAGCTGAATATAGGAATAACTCAGCTCAGGCTTTCCATTGTTCCCTATTTATCACATTTCTACTTCTGTCTGCAGAGAGAAGTTTGAGAATATAACCTATATGTACTATATTGGCTGAAATAACAAATAACCTACAAGGTTTTCAAAGAGCGAGGAGTTCAGTTTTGCTTTGTTTCACAGAAAGTAAGAGGCAGGAGTGGGCAGGGGGAAAACCAAGAATTTCAAGTTTTGTGGCTCCTCTCTCAGATTCTGAATGCCTTGACCATGCAATACTAGTTTCTAAACCCAGTAATTGAGATGGCTATTCCCACGGAGTACTTACAATAACTAAGATGGTATTTCTCACCTTGTACTGGTTTCATCTGGCTTGAAAAGTGGCAAAACAGTTTTAGACAGACACAGCATAAACAGTTTTACGATGTATCCCTAAATTATATCAGACTGAACCTCTGACAATCACCCGCTGCTAGGGAAGGAACTCCTGCTGTAAGGTCCTGGATGCTGTAAGGTGCCATTATTCAAAGAGCATTACAGTCGCAGTTAGTGTGCCTCCAGCTCTCACTAACAACATAACATGATCACCATTAAAAAGAAAACTATTTCCATTCAAACACTGCCTTACTACCTTTACGTTCACCATAATGAAGTGGGATTATTTGATCCAGAAAAGCTTTACACAACCCTAAAACACCAAGTTCGACACGTGGTATATCAGTACAACTTTAATTTATACTATCAACTCCCTGTTTTGTTCTGATTTGACAAAAAATAGTTTATATCTACTTAGAAAGAGATCCTATTTTGCTATTGTAAACTTGTAAACAATTTACAGTTAGAGAGAAAACACTATATGACATCTTCATTAATCTGCAGGAAGTATCAGAGACACCAAAAGGCTTTCGTGAAACAGTGACCAACCATTACCTACTCCCTGAAAATCATTTGGAAAAAAAAATTTAAATACTAAAAAGGTCAGGTTTGTAATCACCAAAATACAAATAATGGGAGAACAGGTATTAGGAGCATTTTTCTTCTATGTTATAGATGTTTACCTTTGCAACTCCAGCCCTATGAGCACCTTGTGATTCCATGTACGCTAAGTATTTGTTGAATTCCCTGAATTCGTCCATCGAAGGCCTAAAAATCATGATTTTGCAGCTTGGGTTTGGAGGACTATCTGAGATAACAGCAGCCATTCTGGTTCAACTTCAATCCAGCTGTAAAAAAAAAAAAAAAACCAACACTGTGAAGAATAATCTGTAAAACAAATTCTGAGATTCAACATACATGGTTTCAAATAGGAAAACGTTTCTACAACTACCTGCCCATGCTAGTATAAAAGGCACAAAACAAACGTTTACTTTATCTCCTTAATCTTTTAAGAATACTCAGTCTTTACTCAGCACAAACACTATTGTAAATGACATGTACACAGTCCAGTCCATATCTCTGCTTTTACAGCATGTTTTCTCAAGGTAACCTATCATCTTCCTATCTAGAACCATCTGCACAGTCTAGAGAGTCACGTTACACAGGCATAACCTAGACTAACAAAGCTATATGCTTGATAAAATACCACTATTCCCTTTAAGTAAATGGAGAAAACCAATTACTCACTTCCCACTCACGCTGCAAATACAGAGGAAGAGCACTTGAATTTTCTAGCTCTCACCATCTGCAGTTTAACAATGGGACTGTATTACTGCTCGTTCTCCAAAAACTTCAACAGAAAAAAAAGCATGCACGCTATACACATAAAATCAGCATTTCCTCTGATTTGCACTTCTACACTGAGGATGACTAAAAGAAAAAGTAATTTCTATTTCATACCAGGATACAGTACTCATGAAAGGACTGATCTTTAGGCAAGTGACAGACAGACATTATCTTCAGATCAGAAGGTGCTGCAATTTCCAGGTATACATCATCATGTGCCATCTGCTGTTCACAAAATTCTTCACTAACCTTACAAAAAAACTGCTTGTAACAAATTTCTTCCAACATGCTCTGATCAGATCTGTGGTTGCCTCAATCCTTCATGCCCCACACTGGGTGCCAAACTGGAAACTAAGTACCACACAGCTGATCAATTCCGCCATCCACAGTGAGACTGGAAGGAGAATCAGGAGAAAAAAGTAAAATCCATGAGTTAGGAACAGTTTAATAATTGAAACAAAGTAAATTTTTTAAAATTTACTTTTATCATAGAGAGAGAGAGAAAACCCAAAAACCCCCAAGTGATGCACAATACATTTGTTCACCATCCACTAACTGATGCCAAACTCATCTCCAAACTGCAATCAGCCACCCTTCCAGGTAACTCACCCATGTTATATACTGGGCATGGCATTCTACGGTCTTGAACAGCCCTTTGGCCAGTTCAGGTCACGTCCCCTGGCCAGCTCCCTCCTACGTTTTTGTGCATCTCCTTACTGGAAGAGCACAAAACACTGGAAAGTCCCTGATTTAGATAAAGTGCTGCTTGGCAACAACCAAGACATCATATTATCATACTGAATCGAAAACACAGCCCTGTATCAGCTAAACAAATTAGTATTAATTCTGCCAATTCATACAAGCACACAGTGTTAGATGTCACCTGCAATACCTTTCACTACATCACAGATGAAGCCCATTTCCAAAAGCATAAACTGATTTACCAATTAGCTCTCAGTTGCTATGTAAACATATTAAATTAAATTATTGATATAGAAAGTCAGTGTCAAAAGGAAACCTGTTATCAACCTTTTAATCCTCATTTTGTCTACAGATGAAGAACATAAGAAATCACAGTGTCTGTATGGATTCCTACAAAATTGAGACTCTCTCTCTCTGGAATTATTTTTTTTTTTTAATATGAAGGGGTAGAAGTTTTAAATTCATCTGATTTCCTATATTCCTTACGCAAAAGGGTAAAGTGACATGAAAAAGCCATATCCTAGTGGTTCAGCTATGAGAAAAACTGAAGGATTATTTTGGCCAATGTCTGAATTCAAGAACCAAGCACAACAAAGTTATTATTGCATAAATTTGCAAATGATAAGAATTCCTCTTAACCAAAACATTTCACTAAAATACATGAGTTTTAATAGATGAGCTGCTTTAAAAACAGCCACGTACCAAACCAGCTGAATATACCCTGGTACTTTGGTACAATGAAGAAATTCAGTTAATTTAAGGATTGTTGACCAAACTAATAAGCTATGATTAACTCATGCTAATTTTCACAATCACACATCAGCATTCTTGCCTGGCTACTAGATTCATAAAATCCTGTTTCTGAAGATACTAACAAGATTATTTCCTTATTTCTCTGGAACTAAGACAAACCTCAAGCATGTAAAGTATCATACTATGATGAACCCCAATCTGTATCACAAGCAGAATTAATTACTTTCAACTAATTATGAAGACATGTGTAGAGCACTGAAAAGGCAGAATTTTGCCCAGCTTTAATGCAGTGTAAAAAAGACAAATCCTGCCTTTCACAGATCTTTTTTCTACCAGCTTCTACCAGATCTTAGGGTCCAGGTCTCTAAGCAATGAGCACACAGACTAGCCAGCTGTGTTACTTTTGGTACAATTAAACTGTTCAATCCATGCTCCTGTGTAACCCTTCCTCCTCAGTGAAAAATACCTTATCATTAACTTACTGGGTAAAGCTGCTCCTTGATAACACAATGTTTGCACGAACTCCTTGAGCAGACTCCACTATATAACATCTTTAGATTAAGTGGCAGAAAGATCATAAATGCTATGCAGAATTTGCTACACTGTAAGTCCTTTAGATGTTTCTATTCATTTTATGATTTCTTAGTAATTCAACACCTTTTTCCAACTATGATCTATAACTTCTTAAATCTGTTTTACAATTTCACTACTGCATGTCTTCATTACAAACACCAATCTGAAACAGTAAGCACAAGTACTGGTTCCAGGGTCTAAATTTACTCCATAAAATAAAGCTATGCTACAAACTAATCAGAAAATGTTGGCCTTCTGATGCAGTTCTATTAACTTTTAACACAATATGTAATTCTTTCAAGGACTTTGTGGAACTCCAGAGTCCTACATACTTTCTCCAAACAATGCCTACTTTTGGGTTTTTTCTCACATGCAAAAACTCAGTTAAACCCTAGCCAAATCATTAAGAAAAAATAGCATAATATATAGTCCAGTGTAAGAGTTAAGAGTTCAGGTTCTTTTGCAGACAAAATCACAACTACTAGGAGGCCATTCTAACGCCAAATCCGCACTGCAATCATATTATTGCTGACTTACCTGCTGCACTTAGGTGTACATATAACTACCTGTTTTGTGATACTACAAAGCTGTACAACCTAAGAAATAAAACTTCCAGAGTTTTTATTTTCTACTACCCAATGAAAATGTGCAGGATACTAGTAAACACAAAGTTATAAAAAGAAGGCTAACATGCCCAGGCTGCACTTTATGAAATAGAAAGACAAGTAATATGAACACAGGGAAATTTTACAGTTATTTTAAATCCCTAATACAAGCATTGTGATCAGCCATTTTGTCCTCTTTCAAGACAGTACTGCATGCTGAAAAAGATGCCCATGATCACCTAGAAAAACAAAGGGTAATGTGAATCAATGAGAAGACAAACCTCACTCAAATTATCATGCGTTAGTACTTTGCATAACACTGAAAGAAGCTTTTTAGCTAAACATGGAAAAGCTTTAGCCAAACAAGCCCAAGCTATGAGCCTGATACAATAAACTCCACAGCCTACCCATAAAGCTTCAATTTCTTGGTGACCAAGTAGTTTGCCTGTATCTTAAAGGCGTCTGATTAAACAAATCAGAATTTAAATGAAACAGAAGCATGTAATTTGTCCAAAGTTGCCAGCTAAAGAGCGAAGTTGTCCAGCTACTAGTCAGGTTAAAGAACCTGATCCTCCTTTTGAAACGTTTATAGCCGTTGTGAGTCCTTGTTAAAACCCTCAAATCATCACCAGGAGAATATTAATGCTACACTTGTCTTAATACTACAGAAGTGAAAACATGAGGTCAGCAAAGTTCAATCATCCACATCTATGTCAGTATGCGGCCCAAGAAATCTGATGAACTAAAAACACCAGAGTTCAACACTAGAAAAGGTCACATACTCGCAGCAAGATGGAATCTCATTAATGCTATAGTTATTTACATAACCCAAGATGCAAATGCATTTCTCCAGTTAGGATGACTGGGAAAGTGCTTTTTTAAATAAATCCGACAAAATCTGAACTGCATGGCTTGTACAGACATAACAAACCCGATACTAAAGAACAGAATTGTATATTACATGCTTGATAACATGTTTTATTCTGCATGTTTTTTGGTAATTGCAAAATCTCCATAATTGTTTCTCCTATATCCTAAGAGAAAGAAAGGACCTCTACACCCCACCACAATCAACTGAAGCTTGCCTACACAAATTAGTACCAGGCAACTACAATTTCCAGCCTCCACTGTCAAAATATTGAACTATTTCTTTGTAATGCCCACAACTTGCCATACTGTTATAGCTGTCAGAATACTAAACAAAATTTATTGGTGGAAGTGTTATCAGTTAAACACTGTTCCTCCATGCAGAATCCTCTATGCCTTCAGAAGAATACAGAATCTATTATTTCCGGAACTGGAAACCATCTTCCAAGTTCCATTTATTTGATACCTATTATGGAAATCTAAACTAGCAATTGTGCTTAATCAAATTACAAGCAAGAAACCAATTCACACAACTAGAAAATATTAAGCCAGACTGAAACACACTAGAAAAGGAGCATATGTTAATTTGCAGTTAGTTAAAAGGCACAAAACCCTGTAGCCTTCCCTACATGAAACTAATTTTCAGTATTACAATATTCTCCCTCCACCTTAATACTAAAATGGCAGATGTGGTCCAAAGGCTATCCACTTCTTCTTGCTTCTAGTGTAAAATAAACTAACCAGTACTTTGAAATCCACCCATCATCAACAGGGAACCAAAACTTCCTGGCTTTAAACTACACAAGACTTGACAAAATAGTTCTTCCAAAGATGCTTTGTGGGAGGCATCTCTTGACTGCCCACTTTTGGCAGCCCCCTCTACTGAAAGCACTGTTGAACAAAAAGAAAAAGCACAGACTGCCACATCTACTCTGCTATACACAAAATTAGTAGCCAACATGGAAAAGCAATAAATAATTACAGGCCACTATATCATAAAATAAATATGTTCATATTTTGAAAGATTATTTTATTCTGTGTGTTCTAATACATAAAATTGCAACGTCCACAAGCTTTACTCCACTATCCAAATTAAACAAATTACATAAACCAAGCTCCAGCAAAAGAGAAGGAGTAGGAAGGAAGATGGGAAAAAATCAAATCTCTGAAGGTCATTGCTTCTCACAGATAAATTAACTAAAACACATATTTTTCCCTTTTTCTTTTCTTGCAAATTTTCACCCACACTAACTATGGGACAACAAACATTTGACAAAGAATTAATCCCGGGAACTTTTTTAAAGTAGATAACAACAACAAGAGAAAGGCATGCACCAGAAGCCCCAGCACTTTTTTTGAGGCTGTTTTACAAAATAAACATGTTTGCACCACCAGCTCTGCACAAGCTGGAAAGGAAACGAGTAGTAGAAAACCACGTCTTCATCTATAACAGTTTCACCAGCAATTTTACTTATAATGTAAGTAAAAACTCCGTGGATAGATTCATCATTTTTTAAATGTTGTTAGCATCATCTCTAAGTGGGTACCATCCAAATCCCTGTACTGTTCAGCAAAGCAAATTCAAAGACACAAAATACTGCAATAGTGCACTTGCAGGTAACTGGAAACATAAAAGCACAGTTTGTATGTTCAACTCTTACTGAGCATGCAAACAGTTAACTCTCAGCATAATTAGGGTTTGCATACTTACGTTTGAATTGTTCCTTTAATAACAGTAAATGTGCAGGCAATTAGGTCTGCCCACTTTATGTACCCAGCTTCAAAAGAGATCCTATCAGGAATTCCAAATGTGTTACTTAGGTTATTTGATTGTATTAACCGTGAAAATAAGTACATGGAACATGATGCTTTGTATTTGTGATATGAGGCCAAATCTCATGGTTAGGTATGTATTCCTCAGACATCCACCACCATCAGAAATATTCAATTTTAAAAATGTTAGGAGTATTAAAGATCTTAATAGATTATAAAAACTTAAGAAACCAGGAATCATGGCAGAAAACCATATTCTGAAGATCCTGAAACCACCTCAATTTTACTACAAAGCCCTGAGTAGTTTGCAAGCCTCATTCCAAGTTTACATTTCTATGTCTGGTACTACCCTACAGCAACAATGCTTCAAAACTATAAAAATGGCCTAATTTGAGCCCATAAATTTTGAACTGAAAAATGACCTGAATTCATTCCATAGGCATTCTTCTCCCACACCAGGCTCACAGCATGAAAAGCATCTTGAAATAAGTGATCTGGGACAAAGGGCAAGGAAAAAAAAAAACAGACAGAAAAAGTATTTTTTCTCATTTTTATCTGCAACCCATGATTCAAGAGTTTTTACTTTTTTTTTCTAATGAAAACACAGGTATGAAATCCATAGTCCTAAACGGAAGCAGCATGTAACAGCCTCCAACAATGGCAAAAGGAAGTTACCAAGAACCTAACTAGTTTCCACGACTGCTAACAGCAGGTATCAAGAAATGAGTAAGTGCTGGGGTAGCTTATAATATACATTTTCAGAATACCATCTCATTCTTCAGCAATGTACATACGAAGGAATCCTTAAACACAGAGGATATTACTGGATTTCGCAGAGCTTCATGATTTTTTCCACGATTTTGAACCTTTGTAGGCATTTAATACCCAAAACGTTACATGACAAAGCACTCTACAATCAACAGTATGATAAGTGATGTATCTTCCTCTGTCTATGTTGAATATTTCACCTTTTAGTTTCATCTGATAGCTCATGTGCACACTGAGAACAGTTATCTAACTGCTCATATTTATCTTCAGACCATACAAGACTTAAGAGATCTCTACCATGGTCTCATGCAGTTTTATCTCTCTTCTAAGCTGAAAACTTCCAGTCTCACCACAGAAAATCCATTCCATATTTCTGACCATCCTATTTCTAGGTCCCTACCAGTCCCAGTAAATTACTTTTAGTCAAGGGAAAAGAATATCCAAGCTGAGAACGCTATTTAAAATGCAAGTAAACCATCAACTCACACAACAGTGTAACATAACTTTCAAACTTCGGTGTAGTCCTCATGGAGTCCAGACAGTAGTTTGGCCTAGCTCTCAGTTTTCAAAAGCTAATTTACAAGTACTTAAAAGTTCAGAAAAATATTCATTGTTAATGCAGCCTATAATATTGCTGGGGATAGAAATCGCAGGTGGTAGATGTGAACTCCTTCCTGATTAAGCACTTTTAAACAATTTTACTAAGCCTGTCATTTCTGCCTATATGGCATATAATTAACTTCCTTTACGGGTCCCATCCCAAAAGATACCCTTATAGCTTGAACTTGACAAGTTCTTAACATCAAAACATACATATTCTTTTCAGGGATATGCTACAGTAACTGTGATAATAATTTTCCCAAGGAACTACTATGTGGCAAATGCTCTATTAGAAGCTGCACAAGGACAGCATGAAGGGGAAGGAAAAAAAAAAACCAAACAAAAACCACCAAACACATAAATGAGGTTCTATAACCTGAGAAACAGAGAGATGTACTCATCTTTCTTAAAGCTGCTTATTTATGGAACACCTGAAACTGCATTTCTGCACCAGTAATAAAGCTCACCTTCAGTATGAGCATTCCCACTCTCATAAAGGATTTTATAATTCAAAGACTTTATGAAATTCCCCTGCCCTCACATTTTGGTCTAAATTACCACAGATTCAATACCTAGTGGCCAGGCCATAGCCATGAACATCCTGCCTTTCTGTTGCTATGACTGAAAGCACGCACGCTAAAGCAAATCACCATAAGGTCAGCTTGCATGACCAAATGCTCCTCACTCCAAACTGATCCCAGGCCCCTGAAATGGCATACCATTTAACAGGAGTGGCAGACCACCTAAAGAACTCACAGAATGGTATCTGGGAACAACATGGCTCTCACCCGTAATATTATACCAGACAAAAGGAGCAGGTTCAACTCTTAAGGGCTTTGAGGGGAAGCTGTATGAGGAGCAGCTGAGGTCACTTGGTCTGTTCAGCCTAGAGAAGAGCAGACCGAGAGACCTCATTGCAGTTACAACTTCCTCAGAGGGGAAGAGGAGGGGCAGGCACTGATCTCTTCTCTGTGGTGACAACAACAGCATCAGAGGAAATGGCCTGAAGCTGTGTCAGGGGAGGTTTAGATTCGATATTTGAAAAAAGGTTCTTCACCCAGAGGGTGGTTGGCTCCCCAGGGAAGCGGTCATAGCACCAGCCAGCCAGAGTTCAAGAAGTGTTTGGACAATGCTCTCAGGACCAGGGTGTGATTTGTGGGGTGGTCCTTTGCAGAGCCGGGAGATAAACTCAGGCATCCCTTTGTGTCCCTTCTAACTCAGGACATTCTAGAACTCTGCAAAGATCTGTATCACAGTAAATCCAAAGCAGATTTCCAGGGGCAACAGAAGAACACTGTGAGTTTAGAAGTTTCACCAACTCATATAAGTATAAGCCACACTACAACTTTGAAGGCAACAACGTAGTTAGAAAAAACATTTTTCTTCTACTATTATTGTTCCAAATTTTAGGTATTTTATCTATCTCAGTCTTGAAATCTTTATCATAATTTATTCAAATCAAGTACTCCAAATACTTCCATCAAGTCAAACCCAAATAGGAAGAGTTTGATTTCTAAAACTTAGTTTCTCACACTTTTCTGTTTCTATGTCTTTATTTGTAGGTTAGTTTACAGAGTTCTACACTTTTCCCCAATTTAATTTTAAATGGAAATTACTCTTTTTCAAAAGAGTTTATAATTATAGACAATTTATCCAGCTCCAAAGCCATAGGCTCATTTACCACTTTGGAAACTTATATACCTTTCCAAACAAAGAAATAAACTGTGAAAGTGAAACAAAACCTGACTCAGCGCAGTAATGTCTGTCATACACCATCTACCATGAATATAAGTATTTATCCAGGTCTTCTTAGAGACAAGCTGCCTGCTAATAACTAGTCTTATAATTTTATTAGACAAAATCCAGTGGGATATCACAGGTGTAATGTGCTAAATCCCAACAATCTGATCGAGTGACTCTACATTTTACTGGCAGAAATGTCACAAAGGAACTGGAGCATATTTTGTTTGCGAAAGTTCCCTGTAATATCTGCATCAGTCAATGAACTACCCCGCCTTGTCTGAGAATCAGAAACTGACAAGACACTGAAATTTTTTCAGTATTCAGTTTTCACTAAGAGACGTGTTTTGAACTTTAACTCCTGCAACTTAAATACCTTAAATTTAAAATCCTGACACGTTTTCTAATCTTTGTTTATATAGATTATAATGATTATATAGATTGTCCTCAGTTTTCAGGGTATACTGTCCTTAGTGTCCCAAGCATATTGTCCCAAATATCCTATACTACAAATGTTAGATGTAAACAGAATTAAGGATAGAAGTGAGTACTTCCATAACTCAGTAGTACAACTACTCAAGCCAACAACTCAAGTGCTATGTGCAATTCCACATTTTAAACAGGTGAAATAAAGTTGGAGGAAAGGGCAAGCCTACAGCTGAATTTATTATGACATACAATGCCACCTATGAAACTTAAGTAATCTCTAAGTCTTCATATGACAAAACTATAATAAGTTTATTTATAACACATTTTGGGAGTTTAGATCAGCAAATTCTTATTAACACCTTCATTATGTGATTTGATTACACAACAATTACTATCCTCCAAGTATAAAATATTGCTTATCCTATGGGTCCTCTGTGATTCCAAACAAAAATCAAGACAACTCACCACATCACTTGCTGATTTTGAGATATGAATTATCAAGCTATCAAGTGACTAGGGAGATTTTCTACTGGGTAAGTACTAAAATCTTAACATTTCAGGACATCACTCTTTGAACCATTCCTGTGATCATTCAGAGATCTTGAAAATACCTTATATTGACAAAATTATAGTAATATACCTTCCCTTTGAAGCTTCATATATAGTAAATTCATGTTTCAAAAGGTGTTAGGGTAGGGTTTTTTTAAATTTACATTGGAGGTAGTAGGATGAAAATACCACCTCTAACAGCACCACAACCCCATTCGCATTCTGTTCAGCGTGATGCTGATGAAACATATCTCACCAAAAGAAAACTAAGAAAAAAAATTCAGTATCAAAGTGAATTAACTTAGTGCAGAACTAAGAATTAGAACAACCAAGAACTGCTTAAACTCACGAAGTTCCTAATCTATAATCTACTCAACCCAATATTTTGTAACACAGTTAAGTATAAAATTGTATTTTTAATAACTACTATGTTTGCTAATATTACCTTAGGAATATTCTAATAATTAGCAGTTGACAACATAATTTTATCATTTGAAAGCAATACTGATTGTGCATTCAGATTTAGTGCAGAACTATTTATTTGATTTGTTTAGAAATTAGGTCAAGAGATACAAAATTCTGCATGTAATACTCAGCAATAATTAAACAGTTAAACTTAAATGATTGAAATTTTTTTCCTATTTTATCGTATTTACCATTAAAAAAAAAAAGACATCAGAGACCAAATCAGATTATGTTTTTTTAAAACAAACACTGATCAAAGACTTTTCTCTCATATTCATTATTCCAACTCTAATCCAACAGCTGTTTAATCATTTCACGGATCTGGGTGATACATATTGTTTCCTGGGTCACTCCCTAGAAAGGAAATTGTTAGCACCAACACCACTCCAAACCTAAGCTGAGAAAAAAACTTAGCATGAGGGGCAGCAGTTCCGTTTACTCTCATTTCAGCTACTGAAATAGAAATCATGCTTGTGATTTCCATTTTCTTATGTTTGCAGAGCACTTCTCTGAAGGAATGCCATCAGCTATTTACGACAGTTCAACGAAAACTAAAGGTAAAGCCCAAGACAAATTTTATACCACAGACATAAAAAAACCACACTGCCATTAAGTTTCTAGTGGAAACAGTGATTCAGCTTAAAAGGTGCTGGTTTATTAGCCACTAAATACAACTTCGGTTCCTATAGTTGATAATTCTCAGCAAAGAATCATAAATCTGTAGTTTAAAAAGTAAAAAAATAAATGCCGTTTATTCTCTGAGCTAGTATAATTGTTTCAAAAACACAGGGACACACGAGTATTTTTCCTAACATAGTTAACCTATCAGAAATAATATTTTGCACATACTTCCCATTCCACATTCAAAGCTAAAATCAAATGCAGAGGAGAGAAAGCTCATTAAGGGAACACTATTACCATGGCATAGAGCCGTGATCCCAAAACCAGCTTCGAAAGCGTGCTACAACCACGGACAGATGGGGAACGGGCGCTTAACTCAATACTTTGCCCCAGCACACAACTCTGACGTCTTAGCTACATGGAGAAACGAACGAGCTGCGCTAGAAAGAGACTGTTTGGAAACCCCACAACAATTCCATCAAACCCCTGACAGACACGGAGAGAGGTAAAGCTCTATTTCACTCCGTCCATCCCCTCCGAACAC
>VYXC01011669.1:67809-88610 GCA_013397175.1 Platysteira castanea | reverse complement strand
TTGACTATATATCTTCTGTCAGCTTTGCATCTTTTTCATCATATTTTTAAAATATTGACAGCAATATGTAAGATTCTAACTTTTAATATTCTGGAAATTCATTCATTCATGGAACTCTGTAGTAATTAAACATTTCCGTGATGTGAAGATGAAGTTAGGCACATTTGAACTGGGAATGATGAACAGTAAAAACACCAGCAGGACAAACAGGGAGTTAGTTTACCCACAGATATTGTTGGTAGGTAGCCTTCTTCCAATAATTCTATCCAGATGAAAAGTATTTTAAGTGCTCTGGCTCAGAACATTTTGGCTTTATGTAGAAAGTCACAGAATATCTATGCATCTCTTAGAAAGGCCAGACTAGATAATCATAAATAGAACTTCCAACTTGAGAATTCACATTAAGTATTTATTTTTATTAATTTACCATTGGAATTTTATTTTAAACATAGAGGGAACCTTATTGTATTAAACATCCATCACTTTCGTTAGAAAGCTTACCTTTCCAGACAGTCTTCCTTTCAGCTGTCAGCTTTTTTCCTCAAAAAATGTCAGGATAAAATAGAGAGGCTATTCCATATTGTCTCTGCAGGGCAGTATTGCTAGAAAAGTGCATTGCAAGTCTACATAGGTATAAAGACTCTGAGGCCCAGATTCTGGCCTCCCAGCTGGTTCAACTGAGCAGTCAAAGGTTCATTATTTGGTGACACTAGATTTTTCTTTGGTCATGTTCTTGCTGCCAGATTTATGAAAAGTGTAATTCTGATTTCCAGTAGTACTGGACAGATGGTTAAGAGTCTTAATTGTACCATACTGTGAAAGGGATAAAAAATTAACAATATATAATCAGGTCAGCTTGTCTTCCCTCTGTGCCAATGAACTTGTCTTCTTTTCAGTACACTGTTTTCTGACCCATATTTAATAGTGTCCTAGATCAAAATTTTCACAGTATATGTCCATTTTGTCTGCAGTACGCATGAGACTTCAATGGGCTTCAGTAGTTTTACATGCACGAAAGACAATTCCGTGATAATGACTAGGTGAAGGTGAATATTCAGACAACAGCAAAGAACATAGAATTTTTTCTTGCCCTCCACTGTAAATAAATAACAGGATTCAGGTACATATGCTTACCTGAAAAGAAAGTAAATACATCTTGTAATTAAATAATTCACCCAGGTGCTTTATACTTCCAATTAATTTGGTTTGTTGATACCATTCACTGAAATGTCTGAAAGTCTTTCAGTTCATAAATTAGGCATAGAGCCAAGATGCAGTCCACTTAGATAATAGGTTATATGTTAGGGGAGCCAAAATCTTTGTATTGGGAAAGTGATAGAGATGGCTGAAGCCCTGAACTCAGGATGCTCACGTTCTCTTGCTGTATGCAGAAACTGTGCTTTATTTCAGAACAATAGGTGGCAGTCTTTATCTTCTGCTTGTCTCATCCAAAAGAAGTTATCTTTCTTCCACACAAAAAAATAACTAATATGCTTAGACTGCTATAGCAGAAAGTAAGGCTTGGCTATGTCAGTAATCAAGCTGCTTACATTTAAACCATAAATTAAACTTCTGTAAACAGTCCATGGAATCCACACAGAATCTGACAAACATGAGCCTGCAAACAAGTGGCATTTAACCATTACTGTCTTTTTTCTGCATTTGTGTAATTTGAGGGCTGAACTGAGAAAAAATAATTATGTCCCTTTGTAAGCACTCATCCAGAAATATATTCTGTCCTTTCTTACTGAGCAGGTGAATATGAGAGGTTTTCTTCACTGTTGTCTTGAAGAGTGCGTGTCTCTGCTCAAGAAAGGTGATAAAGGACCAGAGAGAAAACAGTAGGCACCAAATGGGCAAGTACTGGCTCAAAGATACCATGTAAAAAGCTGAAAGTCCCTTTTAGTCTGGGAGTTTCCTCAAAATCATTTGAAATCATGAAAATAAATTAGTTTGTATGAGCTACTTTGGCAAGTTTTTCCAGTCAAAAGAAGATGGATGTGGACTCTGCCACAAGCTGACTAACAAGGAAAGTCTGGTATACGCATGATCATAGGTGGAAATTAGGAAAGCTTCTTTAAAAAAAAGATTTTAAATAGCATTGCTTCCACCACCTGTGATGTTTATTCTAGTATCTTTCGTCTCTTTTGTCTTTAAAACCCCTTTATGTGATATTAGAGAAAGTATTTGGACTAGCTCTACCTTCAGGTCACTGCATAGGACAAGCATAAAGGAAAAAGAAATAACCAAGTGTATACAACCCAAAGTATTGCATCAGAATATTCTTTTCTAGAGCTTACACTATGTTTAAGTTTCTTCAGAAACTGGAAATTGAATGTAAATTTTACCAACTGGGAGTTTCCACACTTTTAACTTTTCACTTAAATTCTACATTGTAGTCTCTTACAGGGAGATATATAAGTTAGCATTTGTAGAATAAAGAAAAACAAAGTTAATATAAAAGTAAAAATTTTAGCCAACTACAGGTTACATAGGTAGAATTCTTTAGCAAATAATTTGTGATTTGTCAGTAGACAGAATGAACATGAAACATGTGAATCTTCTTCCATTTGAAGTTTCAGCAGTTCATCCTTTTGAGAGTTAATGTAATGTAAATAAATATTGAAATAAATTTTGACTTGATTTTCATTTGATAGTCCAAAATTTGTTTGCTTTATTTTCAGTATGTAGGTCTACACACTTCTTAAAAAGGATTTTAAAAAATTTTTTTTGATTATATTCAAAGCACTAATGCTGTCAAGGTTCTGAGAAGCAACATGAATACAGAACCATCAAAGATCTTGGAACATATCAACCAAGCAACACTTGAAGATTAGTACACTGTTGGTCTCACACATAGTTTGATTTGATTTGATTTGATTTGATTTGATTTGATTTGATTTGATTTGGTTTGATTTGATTTGATTTGGTTTGATTTGATTTGATTTGATTCGATTCGATTCAATTTGATTTGATGTAGCCGTTTTTGTCCTTAGATACAGCTATCCATCCCATTAATAGTACTGTGATAAAACCTACTACACCAGATGTTGCTGTCAGGTGCAGCCTTTCAAAGACAGTTTTGGGCCGTGAAAGAATCAGGGAAACAATATTTCATGGATGTTCATGGATCTTTATTCTCTTCCAGCCACCATGGCTGGGAGCCTGGACCAGATTGATGACCCATGGGAAAACCACACAATTTCCCGGGCCGGGGAACATGAATAGCCAATAGTGTACAGAAGTTGGGAACATGTAAGCAGAGAGCAGGGAGTCTGGAAACTCCGTATAACCCGTGATTCTACCCAAGCCCCATCTCCCCGGGGGGGCACCTCCTCACCTCACCCTTTTGTTTTAATTTAAAAATGACAAAAACCATTTCAAAGAACACAAGCCACCCTCTGAGTCCCAAAAAGTCCAAACGGAGCATTTCTGGAGCATCCCAGAGTTGGCAGAGAGAGATGGAGGCCTTCTGAACACACTTTGTGGGGAAACTGAGGCAGGCGATGGTTAATTCTTTCCTTCCCCCCCTTTTATCTCCCCCCATGGGCATCGGAGAGGTATTGTGGGGAAAAAGAATTGCATAGGGAAACCATGGGGTGAAAAATGGACCAGGAACAAATTGGGGGTAATAGGACTGAGGCAAACCCAGGAAAGGGTTCATATTGGGTACAGGACAAAAGGGAAGGGTCGAATGGAGGTACAGAGGTTGTTGGTATAGATATGGTTTGAAATTTTGTGCATAACGGCTTCCTTTCACGGGGACTCCACCAGGTCTTGTGACTTGGGAAGCCTGCGAGCCTTTTCTTCCTTGTACGATGTTAAATTCCACAACTTCCCCATCTCCTACACTCTGGAGGTATTTTTTGGGGTTATTTTTCTTAATGGCGGTTCTATGGATGAACACGTCTTCCCCTGTGTCATTTCCTGTTATAAAATCATAATTTTTTCTGACATTGTACCATTTTACAATCCCTGTAACTTTCGTTGCTAGAATTTCTCCTATCACGTGTCTGCATTTATGTCGTGGCTGCTGGTTCTGCGCTGCCGCTGCTTCGCCAACCTCAACGGGCCCCGGTGCCACCGCTGCCGCCTGCGTGGGGTCGCTCAGGCTGCTCCTTTGCACCAGCTCCGCCGCGCCCACTCCGCCATCACCGCTGGCCCCAAGCTCCCGGAGGGTGTGGCACAGCCCCGCTCCGCTGCTTCCACGCCGCTCACCGGAGCAGTCCACCTGTCGGCAGTGGGCACCACTTCTCACGTTGCCACAGCTGCCATTTCTTGCTCCAAGCCGCCTGTTCGGAGCCTCCGGGGCTGCGTCAGCAGCAGTTTCGCTCGCTGGCCCGTTCTTGGCTGCCCACAGAGGTTGCCTCTCTGCATGGGCACGTGGCCCATGGAGCCCGTGGCGCTGCTCCACCATCTGTGGACGCACGGCAGGGGACCCCGTGGCCACACTCAAGCAGTCACAGCGGGCATGTTCTGCCTCAGAGGTAATGGGACCATGCACATGCTTCCGAAGAGCATCAGTGATTGCAGGCCATGCAAAGAGACGTTCCACCATTGGTACATGTCTTGACTGAGACATTATCTCATCCAAAATCTTGGTCCAAAAATCTCTTAGACCAATGCCAGGAGGACTAACGTCAAAAAGTCCCAAGAAACATAAAAGAAATTTTTGAAAAGCCAGTCAAAAAACGTTTCCAGATATCCCGGATGAAATTTCATATTTTGCTGTGCCAGGATTTCTCTAATTTGAAGATAAATTTCTTTCTGTGCCTGGGATAGCCACATTTCCCACAATTCCTCCATAGTCCAGAGAGAACAGCCAAACCAGGGCAAGGAGAAAGACCCAAGGAACTTTTACTCGCTGAGTCTTCTGAATTCCTTGCTGCTCCTCCTCTCACTGTCTTCAGGGGCTTCAGGCGATTGTTGGGCTTTTGCCAGCATTCTCCTACCATTTGTTGCTGTCAGGTGCAGCCTTTCAAAGACAGTTTTGACCCGTGAAAGAATCAGGGAAACGATATTTCATGGATGTTCATGGATCTTTATTCACTTCCAGCCGCCATGGCTGGAATGACCAGACTGATGACCCATGGGAAAACCACACAATTTCCCGGGCCGAGGAACATGAATAGCCAATAGTGTACAGAAGTTGGGAACATGTGAGCAGAGAGCAGGGAGTCTGGAAACCCTGTATAACCCATGCTTTCTTCCCAGGCCCATCCCCATGGCCCTAGCAGGGGAGACCTCCTCAATCAGAGCACCAGAAGAAGTCCAAAAATATTCTTAAGTCACCTGACACTTGACTGAATTTTTAGATTTTTTTTTCTAGCTATAAAACAATGAAGAATACCATTTCCTGTACTGGAATCAGACAAGGATTAAAACAACAAAATTTCTGACATGTGCAGAGTAATATCCTCGTCTTGGATGATGATGATCTTGACTCTATTAAAATGCACAAAGTGACTTTGGTGAATGGAAAATACTGAGATCAGTGACACTAATTACAGGATGATAAATATGACTTTAATTTATGAAGAGAAATGCATCCAGTAGAAAAATATATTGTAAATAATTTTTTTAAGTATGTGAACGCTCTTGAAAATCTTTTTTCTGGTCTTTCTCTTGTCTCTTTCTGGTTGGTTTTGCTTATTCTATTTCTGTATACCCATTTCATGTATTATTTTCAATCTCATTACTCTTCATTCCTGTGGGAACTGTCAATCCTCGTGAGAGATTATGACCTCTTATGTGCCAATTTACTAGGATTTTGGTAAAAACAGTAAGCTGAAATGGGGGAACAGATCTTGGGGCCTGTCTCTTAGTTTTCTTCCCATTATGCAATGATGGAATTAATCCACTTGACATTGACCTGATGTAGATCAGTATATAACATTTTCAAAGAGCAAATTCTTGATTTTTTTTTCCTGCCTTGTTTTTTAAGGCATAAAGAAACTTTTCAACATCTGTCTAAAGTAATAACAACATTTTAAGAGACAATAGTTTGTGGTTTTCAATTTACATGACATCAGGGATGGCTCCAATCCAGAGGTCATCCAAGAAAAGATAAGAAACAGTAAGAAGTTCTGCAGAAATGAAAGTCTTTCACCAGCTCAACTCTCTTACATTAATATGTTAGAGCTTAGCTCTAAATTCCTATTTGCTTCTCAGTGAGATATATACAAAACAGAAGATAGTCCCTCTATCACAGATATAAATAAAGATACTGATAAAATGTTGGATTTCTTCTGGAATTACTCTCTGAGAAGAGATTTTAAGAAGAGGAACTTACAAGCAAAGTATCTGACTGTTTCCTGTGCAACACCCATGTGACTTCTCGGAGCTTAGGAAGCTTTGTGTTCATATGAGACCATCCCAAGATAATGACAAGAAAAAGATGAATACTGAAACAAGAACAGAGGGGCTGGGAGGGTTGGGGAGGGAATGGTTGTTAATTTATTGGGGTTTGCACAGCTGGCATAGCTTCTAATTTTTTTAACCAGATCAAAATCTTAGGATATCATAGAAAGAATTATAGGACCAGAATCTCAAATTAGAACTTCAGTTAAAATAAGACAGCTAACTATGCAGGTTTTTGAAAGCAGATACTGCCAAATTAGTGTTACTGTATTCATACCTTTTATTTTATTTTTAAAAAAAGAAAATACATTGTTTGATCTCAGAGCCTGTTGCTACAAGCAATATTCCTAATCAGTTGAACCACGACTAACACGCACATTATTTTTTTGTATCTCTTTTATCCACTTCAGCGTGGTCTTCCATGTGTTGCAAAGTACAGATGGTGGAATTCAATGTTGTCAGTTAATATTTTTGTGAGCTGTGGCACCAGCTAATCTTCATTTTTCAATTTCTGGTATGATCTGTGCAATCACTTTGTTTAATCATTATGCCTGAAATAAAAATGGCTGTTGACAGCAAAAGTCAAAGGGACGGAGTCAAATTGTTCTTCCACAGACTTCCATGCGCTTGATTGGCATTGCTGATACTAAAAAGATTAGCAAAAAAGAAAAATTTACCCACTCTTTTACTCAGTGATAAAGTCTTCACAAATATGAGGAATATAGCTACATTAGACAGCCACAGAATGTACAGAAGAGTGCATACCCCAGACAGATGCTTGAATGCACTTGGTGGGATATTATAGTATAAAGAAAATAGGGAAGGAAGCAGTGACTTACAGAAAAGTGAACAATATTACTAGGGGTGACAGATGTAGGAAACATGAGTACTTGGTATTGCAGTATATGTTCTAACATACCCTTTAAGCCCAAGACTAACTATATGAGCAGTATTAATCTGGGGGAAGAAGATGAGGAGGGAATTGCACACCTCACTTAATTGTAGCAATGGTGAAGTAACCCAATTAGAATAAAACAATAGGATTACTAATACAGACATGCACATCACGGTATTGGGCTGCACCCAGATACTATGCTTTCCAAGATATACACTGATAAAGAAACACAATGTGTTTCAAAGTCACTGCCATGTAGAAGTTGAGCTTTTTCACCGTATACAGTGTCGTTGTGCCATTTTTCGCTGTCTGCTACTAAATGTGGTGGGCAGTGGGTGGTATTCGTGTTGAATCGATATTTTTCCACTAGGTCAATCCAACAACTTGCTCCTACTGAGATTAGATTGTGTTTCTTCTACTCACACCCCTACAGGCACACAACCACACATGCTTGCTTCTACCACTTTGCATCAGCTCTGAAGGTTGCTGGACCCCCTATCTGAGCAGTCTTAGCTTATTAATCAAGTGATTAAATACATATCTGTAACTTTCTGATAAACTGGGATATTGTATCAATATGTAGAAGGGACCTTCCAGTGCACAGAGATGTTACAAAAGCACTTGGCCACCGCTGTTAACTGAAGAGTGTATGACATCTCTCATTTCCTTTAGTGATCCGTTCAAGCCCTCACTGGTTGCACAGTTCTCATTGTCCACTGGTTGTCATCTGCATCCTCTTCCTGGTACAGCTTCTTGTTTGTCTCTTAAACTCTTTCTACAAAGTTTAAAAATTAGTTTTAAAAGGTATCTTTTTGAATACTTTGTTTCAACTAGAGGAGTTAAACTGCTGGCGTAATATGGGAGATACAGTTAAGAAATATGGTTAAGCGGCTCAAATCCTACAACCACAACTGTATAAAAGGAGGGTAAGCTCTGCCATACTTGTAAGCTGTGCCTCTCTTCTTTCCAGTTTAAAAGGCATTCTTGGAATTGCCACATTATTTAGAAGTACTCCTAACAGTATCCAACTGTAGATGGAAATACATTTTTTCCTCTCTTTTTTTTTCTTTTTGGTGTTCTTGCTGAGAGAGATGTCACGTGAATACGCTTTGAATTTATAATAAAAATAGAAAAATAGAAATAGAAATAAAATTAGCTGCTGTGTACAGTAGTCATCACACTACAGTAATTAGCAGGGGAAGAGCAAATGGCAAGATGTGTAGTTACAGTTTATGAACTTGTGAAAGAGTCTGCTCCAGTGTGTTGGCATGAACCTACCTTATTTATTTGTCTTACTTTTTTGGTAGAAGAAATGTTTCCAAAATTTTTCACTGAATGACCCCGGCTTATTTTCATACATCTTGTAAGAAGAAATTTCCAGGTTAATTTCTAGATGGTTTTACAAAAAATTATATTCAAGTAATTGAGGATAATTGATTTTATTTTGGGAAAATAAAAACTCCCATAACAATAACGTTCATGTTCCCACCCAGCCAAAACTACTAAAAGACACTTCAGACAGTTCAAGTTACTACTTTTTATAAGCTTTTCAGAAAATGGAAATCCTAACACTAAGACTGCAATTTCAGTAGGTGTTACATAGAGATCTAACAGCTTATTGGTGCTACTTCTCTCTTTCTCTCACTTTGAGACACTCTTACCACATTCTACACTTTTTTGTTATCTTATTAAACTCATTAAAGAAGTCAAAATCTAAAGAAAAAGAAAAATGTTTTCCTGCATGATTAGCAAGATGAAATGATACATCATCCAAGGAATGCAGAGGACACTCACAAATGGGAACAGAAGAGGAAAGAGAAAAAAAGAGAAAGAAAGGTAAAATTTCCTCTTTCTTGACAAGTTAGTGAAGTACTGCAGTGCTGGAGATAAGACTATTCATGTCCTATCAACAAATTACAGTTAAATTAATAAAATTATAATGTTAAATACTGTATCAGTTTAATATTATGGTACAGTAGGACACTCAAAAATAATTAAAAAGCTAGTTTTCCAAAACAGTAGGGTACTAGTTAAGTCTAATAGTACAAACAACAGAAGAGGAAAATAGTAACCATAACTACTCTTGTTAGATATTGCTTATTATATGAGGGGTTTTTTTTAAAAGCAAATGTTATAGTTACTTCTACAGAGACCCATGTGTTTTAAAATTCATGCCTATGGTTTAAAAAAAAGAAGCTGAAATGTAAATTAAGAGTGCATGGTTGTGCTTAGTGAGGTCTCAGACTAATGTTTCTACCTTTGAGAGGGAAGAAAATAGATAATTGTGTTTAAGCATAGGAAATAACAGAGCAAGGAGAATGCTATTTGACCTGGTTCCAGCCAGGATGGGGTTAGTTTCTACAGTTGCCAGGACTGGGCATGGCTAGGACCTGGAGCTTATTCTACACCACTTCACATCACTGCCGAGATGAGGGAAAGGGAATCTCTTCCAAAGAGAAGGAGTTCCTTCTGGTCAAATAAGTGTGGCAGAGTTGTTTCTGTATGAATCCTTGCCTCATTTCTTGTACCCTCTGTCATTAGTATTGTTGCTGATAGTGTTCATTTTCTTATCTCATTGCTGCTTCCAGTAAATTGTTCTTATCTCAGCCTTTTGTACCTTCAATTCTTCTCCACAACACACTGCAAGGAAGGGAGAAGGGAAAACAGGGGAGTGAATGAGAGGCACATAGTTTCAGTAGTAGCACTAATTGGAGAATACCAGTCGTAAACCAAGACACTACTCTAAAAAAAAAGACATTGAAGAAAACAAAAAGCAAATAGGAACAGCAGAGCAGAACAAAAAAAACCAAAACAAAACAAAAAAAACCCCAAAACAAACAAACAACAACAACAACAAAAAAAACAAAACAAACAAAAAAAAACACCACAAAAAGCCCCACAAAAAGCAGAAAAATAATAGACATATAAGGACAAAAATTGAAATAACTGAGGTAAGGGTAATTATAACTGGTCGAAGTGGGACTCCCTGAAATCCACTGATGCATCAGTTTTGCCTGCTTAAGTATGGAAGGCAGTTTTTTGGAAGAATTGGATTTCTAGGGTCCTGCCTCCTGACACACAGTCTAGCTGCTGATTGCAAGCCTGAATCGAGTTTGGAAGATGGAACACCAATCTGCTATTCCTTCACAAAAATGCCGATTGTAGGAAGAGGTTGCCATTACAACAAGCATCTTGATTCCCTTTTGAGCAGAGTAGATGCCAAAAGGAAAAAGGAATAGGATTTTTTGGTAATATTCTTCCTTTCGTCCTGATTAGAAATGTACAAATAAATTCCATTCTTGCCTGGCTGATTTTTAGCTCTTCCAATTATCAGTTTGTAACTCTTAGCAATTTTTAGTATTTTTTCTGGCCCTTTTTTTTCCTTTTTTTTCATCTGAAGCTTAACAAAGTATAGTCAAGTCATTTTTATCTAGGAATGCATGTTTTAACAAAAGTTATGATCACTAATAGAAAAAAATTCCACACTTAGGAAAAAATTTAAAAGGTTTGATCTTGCATGGCTACACAAATGTATACTCTTTTAGCAACCTCTCCTAAGCTTTGAGAAGCTGGAAACAATTTTTTTTCATTGGGGTCTAGCACCAACCCTTGGGTTGCTTAACTTATTTATCAAGCTAAAGAGGTGTAGGACAGTATAACCATGACCACCAAAGAACAATATAAAGGTACAAAAACATCAGAAACAAATTGCACTTGGCACATGAGACCATCATGGGAAAAGAGAAACTCAACTTCTTATTTTTTATCTATGGAAAAAAATGTTGATAGCTATCTACAAAGAGAAAGATATTTTATTCCATATAAAATACAAAGCTGCCGTAGTGGAAACTCTAGTTAATATGGGAGTGAAGTGACTGTTAGAATATGAATTACTGGAGAAGCATCTGAACTATGGAAGAAAGGATGGTAATGATTTCATTTTCACAAATTTTTGTGACATAGAGATAAATAAAGGCACATAAAATAAAGGCACTTCTATAATAAATAGAAATATGTGTACTCCCTACCAAATATCTATTCTGTATATATTTAACTAAAAATGTGAGTCATTTGACAGTCCTGGATAAACAAAAAGCACAAAATATTGGCCACATTTCAGAATAGAACTCACCAAGTTTGAAAGATGGTCAGCATTAAAATAGTGCTTTTCATTGTTGTTATTTCTAAAAACAGCTATGAAACAAATGTTTGTCACACTGTTTATTGTTATTTTTAAAACTGGCATGTTATCCATTATAGCTTTGTGGACTATTTGTATCTTTCTCTGAGTCAATGCAAAGTGACACTCAGATTTAACATTTTGTACTTTCACAAGCCCGAGCACATGCTGATAATATTTACCTAGGAGGGAAGCTGGCAGATCCCCTCCCACCAAAAGCCTCCCTCACTCCATCCAAATGTCTTTTCCATGGTCCTTTATCTCCCTGAAACTCTCTAAAACTGGCAAAGGGGAACACTGTGATTTATTGGAAGGCAAGGATCATGAAGAGGGTAAGGATTTACTCAACCCATAACAAGTGTACAGGAAGTAGTTCACAACCCAACACGTTCTGCTTCTAAATCCTCTATCAGAACAAGTTCACCAGGTTCTGGAGGGCAGAGGAGCATATAGTGAAATATGACTGGGGGGTTGGGGGGTAGGAGTAGGAACAGACACACACACTGGGGGACAGGGATGGGGGGACACAAAGGAGATTAGGTTTTACATTAACTTTTTACTTGCTAAGAGTTTTGTGATAAATTCCATGTGAAGTACAATCATATGACAGTGTGTTGGCCCCTATAGGGTCTCCCTTAAGGAAGAGATTATGAAGAATGTTATTATTGATAACAGGAAAAAAATACCATTTTTATATTACTTCCTACTAAGTAGTTTACTTTGTATTTTACTGGGCAGTCAATAAAAACCATTTGGCAAATGGCTTAAGGTACGCAGAGGGAAAGTAGTGAATGTTTTTTTTGTTCTTATCAAGGATGTATCTGCATGGACTTCTGAACAGGACTAAAACTTCAGATGAGTAAAATTATTTTACAAGGAAATAAAACCCTAAAGCTGTGATTCTCAGATTCTTCTAATTAAACAGACTTTTGGAAATTCTCCAATTTTTCAACAGACTATTTTGGACTATTTCATTGAACATTTAATTGTTGTGTTCACAAGTATTACTGTTTATATACATTTTAGTAGATTGATTACAGACTGAAATTACAATTCTGCAATTAAAATTGCAGAGCCTTATAATGCTTTACAGTCTCTTACTACCATGCAGTTATTTGCATCTCTTTGTCCATTGTCCACTTCATTTCTTCTGTTATTGCCTGCTAGGTAATTTCTGAAATGTTCAGGCTAATTTATAAACAAAGGTTCTTAGAGAAATATGACACATACTCCTCGGTACTTGGTCATAAATTTAAAATGTAAGGTTTTATTATCTGCTTCTTAATGATGGATGACCTCAGTTTAATTACTTGTTTATTTCATATATGACTGAATGGGTTAATGAGATATGACCAGGAGAGCAAAATGATTCTATTATTTTGATTTCAATGCCACTACTGCATTTTATTACTTTAGGAGCTGCTGAGTACTAAGTCCCATTTAACACTGCGTATTGCTTACCTTGATTAAGAATTGCATAGACAAGGAGGTACAGACTATATTAGCCAGTACTCCTCACCCAGTGTTTTCCGTACCAGTGAGTCTAGACTGTTTCTTTGGAAAGACATATTTCTGTCTTTTAATTTTGTTCTAGAGTTGATGTTGACTGACAGAATACAAAATTTCTGTTAAAACAGTAAGGAGAGTCATGTGCTTTTTAATCAAGTAAAAAACAAACATGATTTGATCGTATTATTTATTTCAGCTTTTTTAAAAGGTAACCAAGGACAGAGTTGCATAATGCCATTTTGCAATTGGTAAACGTAAGTGCAGAGGAGATACATTTTAAATATTTGCACTTAGGCAGGCCAATATATTAGCACTGTTAGAAGATAGTGATCTAATGTTCTCACACAACAGTAGTAAACTAACAGGCAATCCTTAATTAACTCAGTGTACACTGGGGAATGAAGATAGATGAATCCGTGGGTAACCGGTACAGAGTGCTATAAAAGCAGATGTAGTATGAAATGATATAATTTTCAGAAGCATTTTGATGGAATTGCTTGCTGTGGAAATTACAACTTCCTCTTGCTTTTGTTCATCTATCACTTAACATTCTGCCATGTCATCCTTTGGGAGAGTGGCTGTAATGAAAAAATTATATGAGATAGTGTGTCCTTTCTTAATCATAATTATGTTGAAGAAAAGCAAACAAATTGTTAGTAGCATCTGAGATTTCTCACCTTCCTTCATCATTGTATATGGCCATACTAGTTTAATTACAGATAATGACCTGTCAGCTATCTTTACACCCAAACCAATTGAAACACTGCAATTTGTGAAATTAGGATTTAGGATTTCCTCTGCAGGTTTAATCTAGTCTGTAGACATATGCATTAGAATGCATTTTTAGAATATTTAAGGTCACTGTTTTCTGACACATACCTTATTTAGCAAATAGGTAGTTATTTGACTATTTTTTCAGCTCTACACTCTCTGTTACTCCTAACTCACTCTCAGCTTTTTCTCTTATTCTTTGCCACTGGTCAGTCCTGACTCAGTTTCTATTCTGACCAATTGCTTGTTCCATCACCCTTCTTTCACCACATAAACTATATTAACAATGACCAGCATTTCGTATCAATCTGTCAGTAGATATCCCAAGCTGCATTTTTCATTTTCTTGCTGCAGTCTGCCTTTCCATTTGCTCCCTGAAGTCTGAGCATTGCTCCTTCTCCACCTGAATCAGAATATTGCTTTACCATGCTACACTAAAAAACCAAAACTCTGAATTAGTTGAAGGTCATTATCATGTTTAAATCCTGTAGAGAGGCAAAGTATGTTAATGCAGCACTGCACTGAATCAACATTAACGGATGCTCTGTGGCCAGAGCTGCAGAATCACAACTGTACAAATCATGTGCAATCCCTTAGAGATTCAGGGACCATAAGTGAATGGCAAGTCATGGTCAGGTAGAACATACTTACTGTAATTGGGATTTTTACAGGAAATATGGCTGCATCCTAAAAAGTCTTTAGTAAGTGTATGTAAACCAGTCCTTTTAAAGAGCTTGTATTTTAGCCATGTTTGATAGTTGTTATTTTCTTTTTTTTTTTTAACAGAACAGTAAAAAGATAGCTAATACCACAACCAGGACATTGCAACATCTTGCTTTTTTCCTAAGTTATATGTTAACTAAGATATTATGTAACATTAAAGTATTTATTCAGTTTTGATTTCAGAGACAGATTCTTCAGTGCTGGTTCAATCTTGGTCTTTATTTAAGAGTTCATATGGATACATTCATTAGGAGTTTGAAAAATATCAGATACTCTAACCAACTGCAAATGCTGAAGAAGATAGCTGAACCAGGCTTTGCAGCTTCTAGTTTGTGATCAGAAGAACCAGTCCCGTTTCTTTCACTCCCCCATCCTCACCATGCAGTCCCACTTCCTACCTTGTACTGTCTGTGATATTCGTCTCCTGTGATCCTTTGGTAGGCCAGCAAAACTTTTTCACCCAAAAAAATCACCTCTCTTCTTAGGCTGGACATGATATAGTGAAATCTTAGGTAGATTCAATCAGAAACTTCATCTGCATTTATATGAACAGATCTATGTATAGGTGTAGTCAGACTACGACCAAACAAAATGCCATAACCGATTGTAGGCCACCTAGAGCCTGATAGAAAGTGTATTTTGATGGAATCGCTTGCTGCATTTGCAGAACTGGTTTAAATAATCTCTTAAATCATAAATCCTTACAGCTCTGAAAGCAACAGCTTTCTTTATGCAGATAAGGACTCAGAAACTCCCCAAAAAGGGAAGTTCCCCAAGGAACTGCAGGATTTCTTCTCAGATCTTTTGCTTTGAGATAAAAAGATTAAAGAGGTTTGCGCTATTGGAGCATCTGTGCTTTATAGAGAGGAACTCAGAAACTTTTACCTCAAACAGAAACTAAGAAAATGGCTTTGTAATTGATTTACTATTACTAAAGGATCTTGTTCAAACCCTGAAAGATGAGTAGCTGTGAACCAATATTGCAACAGGAGGAGGAGTTTTGTTCAGTGTTTTTCAAGATGAGTGATAGTTTCATTAATATCTGTTGGACTGATAATCTAGATACACATCTAGGATCTGAGAATTTTTTTGAAAGAAAAATAAAGTTTTTGTTGACGCGGTCATCTCAGCAGTTTGTATAGGCGTGCTAGCTGAGGAACAAACAAAGATAATTCCATTTCTACTCTAAAAACAATAAAATAAAACTGTATGCATATGCAAAATCTAGTCTTCTGGAAAAAAAGTCTCTACTGGTAGACTTCCTGAATTTGCAAAATCTATGTATTCTGTTGCGTAATACCTTTAACTCCTAGATAAGAATAAGAGAGGTCAGATGTTTATTTCCCAAAGAATACCTTGTCATCATGATACACCTGTTAGGGTCAGCAGTATACAGGTCTCTCTGTACCAGAGAGAACTTTTTTATTGCCTAATAAAACTGGATTAGGCAAGAGAAATTATTGCAATACAATATCTATTACATAGGTGCTCATAATAGATAACACCTCCTGATGTAACATATTTACATAGGCAATGCTCTTATCATATAGCCGTATTCAGTATTTTTATAGCCAATGGACACAAATAACATGATAAAAGGGTTAACATATTCAGTATTAAGTAACTGAATTTGCAGCCAAGGTCTATCCAGCCTACCTTTGAACCAACTTAAAAAAGATCAAGTGACAAAAAGAAAGACTAGAAAATCGCCTACACAGCAGCAAGTAATTCTGACTTTGTAAGAAATCCAGTGCAAGTCCTCCTGGCTTTCTTTGGAAGGTTTACAGAGGACATTAGTGGGCATTTTTAAGGATTGACAGTGATAACAGGGAAAAAACCCCGCATACTTGGTTGTAATTCAAGAGTTTTCAGGAAGAAGAGGTGTTTGCCGTAGAGACTGAGCAGCAGCTGCCCTGCTTGGCTAAATGTCACAGAGGTGTCTGGCAGTTCAGTTAGTCACAGCATGAATGAGCAAGGTGGCAGATGGAGATCAAACAGTGATGGTTGGAATTAATTCTCTTTATGTCTTCTGTGGATATCCCAACTCCAAACATAAAAGGAGGTTAAGTATGAAAAAGGTTTAAAAGAGGTTTAGAAGGTTGAAGGATTAAGAGACATTTTTTACTAGAGAACTGGATTATTCAGGGGATTTAACATAATTTAAAAGCCTGTGGGCAAAGCCAGACTACAGAGAGTCCCTACCTAATCATATGGTTGTTACAGGAGAGAGTCCAGACACCAAATGCACCTCTAGAATCTACTGACCCTGACCAGGCTCACCCAGGGCATGCACATACTGCTCATGAACCCAAGGTCTCCATTTCACCTCAGCCCTAGACTCTCAGCTTGCCAGCATATCTTGCCATATGCTGGTCTCCAGCCTAGTCTGGCCCTGCTGTCTGGATGGACCTCAAATCTACATGGTAGCTAGTTTTCCTCCTGATTATATCTCTCAGATGTCTTTAGTCCTGTCTGCTGCATGGACTTGAGATTCAAGAGGAAACTTGGCCTGTAGTCCTACCAGTAGTCTCATCTCCTTTTGCTCTTGCCTGGACCTGGTTCATCTCTTGCCTGGGACTGTGGATCCTACTACCAACACCTGGCTCAACCTGCTATGACTAAACCTGTGGGACCATGCCCTGGAGTTGCTCTTTACTTCTGGAGCACCTTGCTGAAGGGAAAAGCAGGACTGAAAGGAAAAGCACGAAAAGCTCTTTAACAGAGAAAATGGAGAAAAAAACCTAACACCTAGTACCTTAAAAACCTTCTGACACTTGTTTTCTTCAGTGTTTGTCCACACTAGGAATGGAGTTGGAAGGGCTTTGCTCCAAGGTTAATATTCATGGATACTTACATGTATATTAAATGAATACCCCCAGTCTAGTGGAGTCCCTGCTGACTGGAAAAGAGGAAGGATAACCATTCTGGAAAAAATGAAAGTAAGAAAGACTCAGGGAACTATAAGCCAATCAGTGTCACCTCAGTGCCAGCAAGATCGTGGAGCAGATCCCCCTGGAAACCATGCTAGGGCACATAGAGGACAGGGAAGTGATTAGTGACAGCCAGCATGGCTTCACTAAGGGCAAATTGTGTCTGACAAATTTGGAGGACTTCTATGACAGGGTTATAGCATTGATGGATGAGGGAAGAACAACTGACGTCATCTACCTGGACTTGTGCAGAGCACTGGACAGTGTCCTGCCCAACATCCTTGTCTCTGAATTGGAGAGACATGGATTTGATGGACAAATCACTCAGTGGGTAAGGAACTGGCTGGATGGTTGCACTCAGAGTTGTGGTCAATTGCTCAATGTCCAAGTAGAGACCAGTGATGACGATACCAATCTGAGTGGTTTGGTGAACATGCTGAAGGGCAGGGATGCCATCCACAGCAACCTGGACAGGCTTGAGAGGTATGCCTATATAAACCTCTGGAATTTCAACAAGGCCAAGTGTGAGGTCCTGCACCTGGATCAGAGAAATCTCAAGCAGAAGTACTGTCTGGGCAGAGGTGGATTGAGAGCAGCCCTGAAGACAATGATTCGAAGGCGTTAGTGGACAACATTTGTTCTTTACATTGTTCTTTATGTAATGACAATCATAGTATTTTTCAAATCTTATTTTAAACCAAGAATCATGTTACAGATTAAGTATTTCCTGAAAAGGAAAACAATCTGTGTTAAAGATGTCTCAAGTTAAAAGGCAGCAATACAGTACAAACCCATTTACAGTTTATAGTACAAACCCATAAGCAGGAACAACCATGGAGATGGTAATTTAAACTGCTAAAAACTTTCTTTCTGTTGAGGAATTTCTACAGAACAAATCTTGCATCAGGACAAAAGTCAGCATATGATGGACTAAGTCAGTATTCATACTCGCACTTTTCTCTTTTGCTTTACTTGTTGCAATATCCTTAACATTATGAGTGCTTTTCATTACTTCAAGGAGTTGTAGGTAAAAGGAAGAAAAAACTATAATATGACTGCTTTTGAAGAGTAAGTTGTTATGTTTATTCCATTAAGAGATTACATGGGTCCAGGGGTCAGATGAACAAATTTGGGAAAAAAGTACACTAAGGAATACTAAATGCAGAAATCCTAGGATGGTAAGTGAAATACTGCAGATTGGTATCAGTACATCTTTTTGTCCTAGTCTTGTGTTTCTCTCTAGGTAGCTGTCACTGGCCAATGTCAGAAATAGGTTATTATTACAGATAACACTGTAATCTGACCCAATCTCTGTGTTCTGTGGAACAGTGGTGCAGAGGCAGATCAGCTGGCATAGATTTTCATCTGTGGGTTATAGGAACTGAAGTGAATCTTAAAAGAATTCAACACAATTTTCTTATTTTGATAGTTCATGATTTTAAAAGAGCACAGAAAGATAACTCCACCACCACGCATGAACCTTGCAGTATTAATACTGCAGTAGATATTTTGGCGAAATCACAACTGGAATCAAGACATTCATAGAAAGCTTAAAAATATCAGTGTTAAAAAGAGTACATATACCATGTCATTTTAATTTAAAGGCACTCCTTTTAAAGTCTTGTGCTTTATCTAACAAAACTGATGTCCCAAAAAGCTACATAGCAACTCATATGGTCAGTTCATCAGGCAAAGACATATGCATCTCTGAGCTTTGTGCAAGTAACCGCAATAATCACAAGACGTGGTCTCGCAATCCTTTCCTCTCTTCCAAGAAACTTGCTTCCTTCTGCTAATATACATGAAGAAAACAGGTGGTTTTGTTGGCTATGTATTTTGAAGTGATAGATTTATTTGAAGCTACAAGACTAGCTAGCCTTTCTTGATTTGGTATCAAAGCACTGATCACCTTTGATATCCAAGTTTCAGTTTCTATTGCATCTCTTGTTCAAGATTCCTATTTTGCTAGTTAAGCAACAAATAATTTCAGGAGGCAGCTCAAGAGCTGGCTAACTGATCAAGCGAATAAACCAGGCTTGTATCCCTACCACAGTGATTACACATAATCACACGGTCTTAGCCCATGCTAAGGCAAAGTCTGTGCTGAGTTTCTGAATAAGAAAGCATTATCCATAGAGGGGCTTAAGAAACCACTCCAGAGGTGGTGCTTTCCAAGGTGAAGTGGGCATGCCTTGACATTACCGCATGATTCACTGGGACATCTCTCCAGTCTTCCTGCTCCAATGCGTAGTTTTCAAGTTGAACTAGAACTGGGGTTAGTTCTGGAAAATGAAATATGGATAGAAATACATGGTTTGGGATGTTTGGGATGCTTCTGCATTTCCTCAGACTTTGCTTCCTGTAGCACTACAGACAACTATAAAATTCTGACCTCACACTGAAGAAACAATTCTGTCAAAGTTATCATTTTGAGTAAGCTGACTGTTATGTCTTATTTTGTGTGAAATATCATCCTGATGCTACCTGCCAGAGAAAATGGATAAATTTTTAGGAACACCTACTACTTGAACAAAGTCTGAAAGAATATTTGAACACAATCTGTATTTTTTTTTAAAAAAGCTTCAGAATTGCTTTAAAAAGAAATTATGTAGGTACAAATTCATAACAGGAATTAATTTGTTACTATCATGGTTTTAATGTATTTTTCTAATATTTCCATTTCACTCATGTGGTTTCAAGATAAAACCATAGCAAAGTTTTAATTTCCTTCATGCTAGTATCATATTTATGAAGAAGCAATATATACATCTAGAGGAGTAAAGCAAAACATATTTATATTTTAATAGCAATCAGTTAAAATCAGTATTGGATTTATATCACAGACCATTGCAGCAAACAGCCTTGCCATTTGAAGCAAGCTTCATCTCACTTGATTTGGGGATCTCTCATTCTGAAACCAGAGACTTAAATCATTATTCCAAATACATACTTGCATAAATTTGTGAGGGCCTTTTCCTTTATAAGGAAGTATTTATGATAACTCAGATTATACCAGAGAAGTAATTTCATGTTTACTACAGGAGCAGAGAGCTTGCATGGATCAGTGATATTTGGTGCAAAGTAAATTTACTTTTAGGTTCAGAAGTAGTGATAAAACTTCGGAAGGCTGTATATCTGTGATACAATTAGGATGAAAATAATTACCATCTTGGAAATTCTTTTCTTTCTTTCACTGTTATTTTAATTAAATGTTGATTCAAATATATACCCTCAATGTGGCAACACTGGGGTTAGTTCTGGAAGATGAAGAAATGTGGGCATCTCTTTATAAATAAAGATACAAGTTTGTAACTATGCTGATATCATTCTCAGAGAGACACAGAACTGAAAGATGGGGGAAAGTAGGTTCCAGTTACCTCTTTGTTCCCCAAGACTAACATCACCAAAAGTTAAAGCATTAATAAAGTTCTGA